>MNCI01004118.1:202664-220516 GCA_015680685.1 Gnetum montanum | reverse complement strand
CACTTAGGCTAGAATAGATTCTCTCACCCTCTCTCTCCTAGATTAGTGAATATTACATGCCATTGCCTACAGGAGTAGCATTAGATTAGAAACCCATCATACACCTCACTTTGGACTAAACCATATGTGATAAAGATAATACTAGTCTAGGTGGGAAGACAGCGAACTACGACCTAAGGTTAACTGTTTAGATGCCACAACTAGTCCATCTACAGGGTTCGACCGGATCGCGCGTGTAAAGCTCGTATTCGTATGGTTGAGTGTAGGGGTACCTCGCCATTCATTAATGCACATTAATCAAATAGTGGAATGAACAAGATCAATTTTGAGTAGAAACACATATTCACTTGGTAATCCTAGTAGCGTGATTGCTTAGTTTAACAAGTAGCACAATACTTGGTAATCCTAGCAATGGGTACGTGAGTTGAGGATGTATACAACAAGTTTGGTAGGAACACTCATCACAATTAGGCCAACTTAGAATTTATTTTCCTATTATTAATTAGATTAAATAATTAATTTCTATGTTATTGATTAGTTTCATTCAAGGCCCCAACAACAACAATAATCATATGCCTCACTTTGGACTAGACCATATGTTATAAAATTACTACTAGTCTAAGTGAGAAGACAGCTACTTGTGATCAATGCTTAACAATCTAAATATCACACTAGTTTCATCCTTGGAATTTGACTGGATCATGCATGAAGGCTTATGATCTATATGATTGAGCATAGGGAATAGTATGATATAGATTGTTAAAACCAAATTCAATACGACGTTGGTCAACAATGGTAGAAGTCTTTAACGAAAAATATCAAACCTACGCAAGAGTGTCAGCCTTGAGAAAACAAATCCAAGGGTGGAAACAAGCACAACATGAACCCTTGGACATGGCCTTAGAAAGATATTACGCATTGTTAAACAACTGTCTAGGCCATGGGTTTTCCGAGGAAAGGCTAATGTACCATATCATTGATGGGCTTCGTGATGCAACAAGAGAAACCCTAGGGATGTATGCCCAAGGTCAATTATACGAACTACGAACCCATTAAATCCAAGAGCTTATTAAGCAGGTAGCAAAAGAAGAAGGAGAAATGGCTAGATGGGAGAGTGTTGAAAAACATCAACAGGACCAAAATCTCAACTTAACAAAGGTCCATGATCATAAAAAGGAGAAATCAACCAATCACAAGGCGAAAGAAACATCTTTGCCAATACAACAATCATTAGAAGAAGTCAAGGCAAAGATCAATAAGATGTTGGAATGAACGTATCAAAAATGTGGAGAATTTATCAACATTATTGGAGATAGGGTTTTGACAACCCAAGAAGCAGGATAAAACATTAGACAATTGGAAAGAAGGGATAAGGAAAATAATAAGAGCTCAACTACTAGTCATATGTATGAATGCAACATATGCCTGTACGATCACCCCAAGGGCCAATGCTCAATATTGTTACATTTACTTGAGCATTGGGGAAACACGTTACATCCAAAGTTTGTACAGAGATATTGTGTTTGATCACAGTGGCAACAATCCCAATCATGGGGGAATCTACCCCTAAACTGGAGACACCCTTCATATTATCCGAATCCAAACGCTTATCTAGTTCAACATCCTGTTTCTCCAACTGGGCCAACATACTCTATCTCACCACATTACCATTGATGAAGTGTCAAAAGTCAATGTGTTGATTGGGCTGCTTGTACGGGGCTGCGTATACGCTGCTGCGTTGACGCGACCCCGTCGACACAGCCACCCCACATCGAGGGGGCCACGTATACGCAGCTACTCTTCTCGGATCTATAAATATGAGGGTCTTCTGCCTCATTTAGGCATCTTTTTAGTAGTGATAATGAAGCTCTTGTAGTTTGCTCCCGCAAGAGATAGAATATTTTCCAAGTGCCCGCAGCAAGTGTATGAAAAGCGATCGAATCTTTATTCGAGCGTTGATGTATTTGAGCCCATTGGCATGACGGCAATAAAGATGAACTATTCATGCAATCCTTGTAGCATTTGGACTTAGTTTTTTCATGCATTTAATAGTTTAAGATGTTTATGCTTTATTAATCATTTGTTTATGCTTTATTAGTTACTCGTCGATTATTTATGTTTATGCTTTATAGTCGATTATTAATCATTGGCGCCGTTGCTGAGGACTTAGTCTTGCATGCATCATCTGACCTTAGTGAAATTATCATTCAAGTCATTGGATCAGACCCAGGATAGAAATATTTTCACACGGTAGGTGAATTTAAGTTAAGTAATTAGGGTACACCGGTAATATGGACCATCTAACGTCCAACATGTCTTCTCATAGGAAAGATGCATTTGAACCACCAATGCCGCAAGAATGTCGGGTGGTATATAAACATCTTGATGAATATGTCCCTGATTTCACATTCATCCTACATCAAGATGAACATCTTCGATGGTGGGACATGGAGGGTAGCATCATGCTATCGCTCGACCGAGCAGCTCCTGCGATGTTGTACCACAATCTGGGCAGAATGGGCATCCAAGACCGAGTGGCAGAGTATGTCATGAAGGACCATGACTTCTGGGACTATCATCCCACGAAAGCTCAATGGAAAAGAGATCAACAGTAGGCCAAGAGATATGAACAATAGAAGGGGAAACACTTCAGTAACCCCTTATTCTCGCAAGGGACACAAGACGATGAAGATCCCGTATTTCATGATACTCATTTGACTGAACTTCACCTGGAACCACAGATCCTCTAGTCAGTCATCTAAAACCAACCTCCAAGTGACCATGATCCTCAAGGGGATGGTAGGTCACGAAGAAAAGCTAGAGGAGATGACTGCAACCGTCACTAGGGTAGATGGGAAGATCGACGCCGAAGCAGTGGTGATGCCTCTCCTTCTTCTCCATCCTTCCCCTCTCCTTCACCTTCATCTAGCTCAGGTTCTAAGCATCACAAGGGAAGGTTGAAGAGAAAGGATGGTGGTAAGCAGGTTCGAGCAAGGAAATGTGCGGGAGCATGTGACCAATCGCGTGGCCCTCGCCAACATGAAAGAAGGGTTAGCAAAAATCATCACAGATGTCATAGTCCCCAACAAGACTATGATTCAGATGAGTCGTTGTTAGCTACTCAGAGCATGCTCCACATTGTAGAGGCAGTTCATATTCTAAGAAGGCACATGAAGGACAATCGGATCAAGCGTGTTGACATGAACAACATCTCCATATTTGAAGGGGGATACAACTGTGATCCGTAGACCCACTTGTAGGCATTTCATGATGCCTGCATCTTGCAAAATATTGATAATGATTGGCAATGGTTGAAGCTGTTTCCGTGAACACTCATCAAAGAAGCCGAAAGTTGTTACCGGTCCTTAAAGCCAGAATCAGTCAGAAGATGGAGTACAATGCTTGAAATCTTTAATGACAAATATCAAACGTACTCTAGAGTGGCAAATCTGAGAAGGCAAATCCAAGGTTGGAAATAAGGAAATCATGAACCCTTGGATGCCGCCATGAGTAGGTATTACTCACTGTTGCATCGATGCCCTGGTCATGGTTATTCTCAGTGGGCACAGCTTCGCCACATTATTGATGGGCTCTGTTTTGAAACAAGAAATACCCTTGGTGTTTATGCCAAGGGATGATTGTCAGAGGTAAGGGCCCATCAGTTGTAGCGCCTCATTGATTAGGTGGCCAAAGAGGAAGGAGAACTCAGAAAAAAGGAGAGTGCTGAAGAATTCAACCGGGACCCTTCTCTTAGAAAAAGGGGGGGTTCAATTTTGTGATGAGGACGAAGAGTCACCACTGCAAGCAGCGGTGAATTGGAAGACTTTGCCATTACAAAATTTTGCATCTAAAATATCGGCAAAGGTGGATAAAATGTGGGACTCTTTGGATGAAAGATTTCAAAGTGTATTAAAAATTTCAGAAGAGTCCAAAGAACAGGGTAGTGATTGTGATCGATGTAGGAAGAAGAGAGCTGAACATACCCAACACAAAGGTAAGGGAAAAGTTGCTGTAGCTGAGTAGGTTGCAGACTCTGACATCGAGGAGGATGATGGATGTGGCATATGCCAATATGAACATCCCAAGGGATGTTGTCCTGTGGTGTCTAACCTACAAGAGTTTGGGGTATATGTCTTGAACCCTCATTTGGCGCAGAGGCAGACGTCCTGAAGGTTACCTTATCCACAAGGCAACCCTCGACGATTCCACTAGTAGCAGCAAGGATACTATCCAAGTGGAATGCCTCCATAACCATACGAGTATTTCCAACAGTGGCAACAACCACAAGCGTGGGGGATGCCACCTTCGAGGCAACAGTACCCTTACAAGCAGCCAGATCCTTATGGGTACTATGTTTAGCAGCCCGTCTCTCCAAGAGAGTCTTCCAGTCATGCGGCCTTTCCCAATTACTACCACCTCCTGAATATTTCAGACATCCATCTCCATCACCCAGGGGGACAAATCCACATCACTTCTACCCTCCGTCACCTTCTTCTGCCACTCCTCCACATCATCCCTCTCCGTTGCCACGTACTCCATCCATGCAGGGAGAAATACCACCACAGCCACAACAACGAAACGTTACGAGGGCTGTTAACTTACAACCAGCATCTAAGTCGAGTGGATCGGAATCCACGTCATGCAAATGTTCCTTCTTTCAGCCCAATAATCTGAATACACCCTCACCTACGCCTGTGGCTAGTGCCTTAGAACTTACCAACGCCTCTACCATCATACTGCCTGAGCAGTCCTCCACTCCTTCGCAATCCAACATCTAGATGGTGATGCTCACACATGCCATGATCGACTGTATCAAAGCTGGTTCTCTCCCCTAAAAATTAATAGATTCGGGAAGCCCCCTCATATATCTTCAAGTGGCTGGGAACGAGCCGTGCAAAGCTCTTATGGACTCAAGGTCAGGGGTTAATTTAATCTCTCATGATATGTACAAGAACTACAACCTGCCCTTGCTAAAGAAGAGCAACATCTAGCTCGAGCTAGCAGACCAGTCCATCACCGTCCCTTTGGGTTTGGTGGAGGACATTATGACCACCATCTGTGGGTGTTCCTACCATGTTGACTTCTTGGTCATCCGTGTTGAAAATTGTAAGGGAAACTTCCCAATCATCATGAGAAGAGCCTGGCTAAGCATGGTGGATGCACGACTAGGACTTCGAGATCTGTCCCTAGAAATTTCATAGGAAAATCCTTTCGGGAAGATCGAGAAGAAAAGAGTTCTTTGCATCATGTACAGTGACTCAGGGTGCAACTGTGTGCAGCATCTATGGTCCGTTAAGTGGACATCCATTCAAGCATGCAGTCAGTGTACCGAGGAATCACAAATTCAACAGTTCTTGTACGTAGCAGCCACTACCCAAGAGGGCACCCAGTGGCTGACAGCTGATCCTACTAGTAGCACAATCTACATGGAATCGTCTGAGGGGCTAGCACAAGCCTATATTGACAACATGGATGTGATGGAGGATATTCATCAACAAACCTCCATCGTTGATGACTTTGATGATTGGGGAAAGCTAGAGATCCTTGAGAGCTTCAAGCAAGAGCCCCTTGAACTAAAATCTCTACCGGCTCATTTAGAGTATGCATTCTTGCAAAATGGTAAGCCCGTAATTATCAACACTACCCTTGCTCTTGAACAAAAAAAGAAGTTGTTGGTGATGGTAAAAAAATGGGTTGCTGCATTCGCGTGGTCCTATTCTGAGCTGTTGTAATTGATCCTAGGATCTACCAGCACTGGGTCTACCTTGATCCTTCCATGAAGCCATGAAGACAACCACAAAGACGGTTGAATCCCAAGTTGAAGCAGATAGTAAAGGATGAAATTGAACAACTACTTAAGGCAAGATTCATCTATTCAATCATCAATAGTGAATGGGTTAGCCCACTCATTATCATACCCAAGAAAGATGGCAAGTGGAGGGTCTGTATTGATTTTCGGTTGCTCAATATGGAAACTTTCAAGGACCACTTCCCGCTCCCATTTGTGGACCATGTGTTGGACACAATCGTAGGACACCAATATTACAGCTTTTTGGATGGTTATAGTGGTTATAACCAGATTCAAATCGCACATGAAGACCAGGCCAAAACTACTTTCACAAGTCCATGGGGGACTTTTGCATATAAGAAGATGCTCTTTGTCCTGTGCAATGTTCCTGCGACATTCCAACGCGTTGTCTTGAGCATCTTCCAGCAACAAATCAGCAATGGTGTAGAAGTTTCATGGATGACTTCTCCACCTATGGTGTCAGGTTCGAGCAAGCATTGGACCGCCTAGAGCAAGTTCTAAAGGGGTGTGTAGACACCAATCTGCGGCTCAACTGGAAAAAGAGCCATCTGATGGTCCAAGAGGGCATAGTGTTGGGGCATCTCATTTCATCAATAGGGATTAGCGTAGACCCTGAAAAGATCAGGGTCATCCAAGGAATTACCCACCAACCAAGTATTGTCAAAGATGTGCAATCATTCCTTGGACACATTGGTTACTACCGGTGCTTCATTGAACAATTCTCGAAGATAGCCCAACCATTGGTAGAGCTTACAAAGAAGGACGCTCTGTTTATCTAGACCAAGGAATGCAAGTCCGCATTCCAAGAGCTAAAGTAGAAACTCGTAGAAGCTCCAGTTCTATGGGAACCTGATTGATCCAGACCGTTCCACATTATGAAGGATGCCTCCAACTATGCTTTGGGAGCCATGCTTACACAGTGTGGCAATCAGAAACGTCCGTATTATATCCACTGTGCAAGCCGTAGCATTGTGGGTGCACAAATGAACTATACCACCACTCAAAAAGAATTGATGACAGTGGTGTTCACATTGGATAAATTTCGACACTATGTGATTGGATACGAGGTGTTTGTGCACACAAACCACAGTGCTATCCCGTTCCTAATGAACAAACCAACGGTAAGCCCCTGCATAATCTGGTGGCTAGTGATTCTTCAAGAGTTTGATCTGACCATGGTAGATAGAAATGGGTCCGAGAATGTGGTCGCTGACCATTTGTCTCGGTTACGATGGGATAACGCAGAAGAGGAGGAGCCTTTATTTGATCAATTTCCAGATGAACTCCTCTTCACAGGTGTTGTTGATCCTCAAGCACCCAAGGAATCTCCTTGGTTCAACCACATCCTTACCTACCTTACAACATAGGAGCTGTCAAAAGAATGGAACCATCAGTAGAAATAGCGGTTTCTCCATAAGGCCAAGCATTTCATGGAAATCAACGACCACCTCTACAAGGTGTGCGTAGACGGCTTGGTCTGATGGTATGTCCTGGATGCTGATACACTGCGCATCCTCCAGGATGCTCATGAGGGCCCGTGTGGGGGCCACTATGTTAGACGAAGAATGACCATTAAAATCCTACTTACAGGGTATTATTGGCCTACACTCTTTAGGGACGCACAATGGTTCATCCACTCCTGTGAACGATGCCAACGAGATGGTGGGATGTCAACACGGTTGGAGGGACCTCAACAGTGGATTCAACCACTAGAGCCCTTTGACATCTAGGGTATCGACTTCATGGGGCCCATCACCCCCTTATCAAACGGGAAGGCATATATTATCGTGGTGGTGGACTATTGTACAAAGTGGGCAGAAGCGGCAGCTGTAATCGACTGTTCTTTCAACACTACCGCACGATTTGTTCAACAACAAATCATTACCAGGTTTGGAGTGCCTCATGCACTTATTTCTGATAATGGGACTCACTTCACGGGGGTTACTTTTCGTAAACTCATGCAACACTTAGGGGTAACACACAAATTTACAGCACCTTATCACCCCCAAGCCAATGGGCAGGCTGAATCACAAATAGGAAAATTACCAAGATCCTTATACAAACAATTAGCAAATACAGGGGGACTGGAGTACCAAGCTTAACGATGCCCTATGGGCCTATCGCTCCACCTGGAAACTTCCTGTAGGGTACCCTCCCTATGAGTTAGTGTACGGTAAGTTGCCAACACTTCCAATCCAAGCAGAACTCTGAACACTATCCACCACCTATGACCTCGACCTTGACCTACCCCTAGCACAATGAGAACGATTAATCAACTTAAGTGTGATAGATGAGAACCAATTAGTAGCCCTATTTTCCAATGAAACCCACAAGGCCTACAATAAGAAAAGACATGATCTTAAGATTCGGAAGGTCACATTTCGGTGTGGAGACAAGGTATTGTATTGGAATCCCTCACATGTATCCCAACTGATGAAGTTTCAGATGCCATGGGAGGGCCCTTATATTATCTCCGAAACCTTCCCATCTGGGGCCTTGCTAATTCACAAACTTGGGGATCCCACCAGAACACAGTTGGTCAACTGCCAACAACTCAAACCTTTTCATGAGTTTCACACAGCCAGTGTCACAACCTCATCATCAGCTGGTCATCCACGCTCCATCTTTTACGTCTCCTCCCTTCCACTCAATTGTGGGGAAGACCGTCATCCCTGCTGATCCATTTCACTAAACCCCTCACCATTTTATCATTTTTTGTTTTAGACTTTTTTGTTTTCCCCTTCTTTGTTTTCTACCCTTTTTATTTTTCAATTTTTTTTGTTTTATGATTTTTTGTTTTACACTTCTTTATTTTCCATGTTTGTGCTCTTTTTGTTTACTTTTTGTCGTCATCCTATTATTTGGCACGGTTGATTTTCGTTACGATGGGTATTATAATAGTCTTCCTAGTTTTCTGGTTCTCGCCTTTGCATGGTTGTCCTTGGTTTTCCGACGTTCCACTTTGTACACTCAGCAGTGAGTCTATGTCATCCACCCATTCACCATCTCATGGTTTTCCTTATGTCATGCACATGCAACCCCTTCAATTAAAAACGTTTTAATGAATGTGTGACTTGTGTAGTTCCTTGATTGCCAAATGATCCACTAGTTTGAATAAGGTGTGACTTCAAGGGGAATGCTTTATTCGTTGTTCTATTCTATTCCCTAGGTTGTTGGTGTGTCCTTACAGATTTCCTACCACTCCACGTCTCTCTCCACGAAATTTTTTGGGCAATTCAACCTTGCATGGTGTGGTCCTCATTCAAGAGAAAAAATTCAAAAGAAAAAAAAAGAAAAGAAAAAGAAAAATAAAACAAAAAAAACAAAATAAATTGAGGATTCAAAGCACACCCCTTGGTCAGATGCATGCACACATGCATGGGTCTTAGCATGGTGTGGTTCCCCCACACAAAACAAAAAAAAAACAAACAAACATATCGTGGTGGGAATTCAAAGCACACCCCTTAGGCCACCTCTCATAGGCCACCCACCTTTGTTATGGGACTTCCTTGGTCTCCTCTAACTTTGTCCCATTTCACTTCCCTCTTTTCACGCTTCCTGGAGTGGTGGTTTTCTGTGTGGTCATTCCTATTTCCTTGGGGGATGGTCGGGACTTCGTTTATAGTTGCAAGGTCACTGGTCACGAATGGTTTTGGGTTTGCTTTTAGGAAGGTTCTACCAGGTCACTTAACCACGCTTACACATGGGGTTTGATGTGGCCGACACTCAGACTTTCCATTTTCTCCTCTCCTTCCGTTCCCATTTCTATTCGTACTTACCTCACTGCCCTTTTTATGTTGTGTGTTCGTCGTGTCCCCTGTTGGTCTCTCATGCCTTGGTAGGCTTCTCTTGGTTTGGTTTCTTCACTTGTACCACCATTTATCGGCTCCCAGGACCACGGACCCTGGTGTCGAGGGTATGCAGGGGATTTATGACTATTGCCTGCTATGGGGAGAACCCACCTACATATTCTTGGTTTTTCCTGTTACTCCTTTGGATTTCTTGGTTCATTGTTTCAGTGTCCCATCGTTCGATTTCATCCTCGCTTAAGTTCTTTTTTACCCACGTTCTCCAATTTTGTTTTGTTTTTGCGCTTAATTCACTTCCTCTTATCTTTAGCCATGATTGGACCTTTTCTGCACTTCAATCGTCTCAATTTGGATTTTTAAATTTTTCATTTCAGGGTTTTCTTGGGTTGGTCAACGGTGGTCCACGGGTGAACAATGCTGCGTACAAGGGGCCTCGTATACACAGCCATTGCTTATACGTGGCCCCGTCGACGCAACGCCCAACCCCTATAAATACCCTACTGCACTTTGTATTTTTCATCATTTGGAGTCCAAATTAAGGGAAATTTTTACCATTTTTTCTGCCTAACCCTTTCCAACACACCTACATTCCATCGTGTGTCTGCATCAACCTATCCTTTTCCTTTTACACAACCCGGAGGTATGCACTTAGTTGTGGGGGGGTGGTGCCCTTGTGTAATTAATTAATTAATTAATTGTTAATTACAAAACCTTTGGCTCTAACCCCTAACTTAACACTCTGGGAGACTTAACAGTGTGCCTGTGTCATTAACATAACTTGGTCAAGCTAAAAAAGGTATATACAGACCATTTTAGGCTACTTTTGAATAGCCTAACAGACGGTTATGTTTGTTTTCAGATGGCACCCAAATTGAGGCACCCAAGGAACAAAGGACTGTTGCAACCAAGGGAAAAGTACCCACATACGGGAAGGGGACGAGGAGTGCAACCGCCAGAGTATGTGGAGGATTCTCATGTAACTGGACCTTTTCATGAACGACCTGACGTGGAATTTGTCCACTAGATTCCCGAAGAGGAGATTCCCGGCATGCAATCGCTAGGAGATGAGACGCTTGGGATAGCACCGTGGCTTGAGGTCACACTGACCAAAGCCTGCCTTGATGCTATCACATCACACGAGGTGCAACGGATGGTCCTCCAAGAGTTAAACTTTGGGCCATTCCTCAAGAATGCTCCAGAAGATGTGAGACTTTAATTGCAAAGCTCTCCAATATGGCCAATCATCACAACCAGTGGTGAATGGTACTTAGGAGAAACATATCTCTTCTGGAAAAATTGACAACTAGGGTCAAGAGTAAGAATAAAGGACATATATGTCTCTTACTCTTCAGAGGCAATAGCGCAAGCTCTGGGGTTGCCTGAAATTGGGGTAGATGTGGTGGAAATTCCTAAGTAGGCCAATCCAGGGGTAAAGGTGCAATGGATCCAACGGTGCTATGGGGTAGAGCACAAGGATTTTGGCTCCTTGACCATAGTGGATAGAGTCTATTCAAAGGTAGTGTCTTACCATCTAAATCCAATGGTAAGACCCAACAAAATCACTGCCTTCTCTGCTCATGCGTGTGCCGCCTTGAGTGGGAAATTTCCCATGAGTCTTCCACAACTATTGTTTTTGGAAATTTAAAAGAGGTTCGTAGAGAACGAACATGGAAGACGTGCTCTCCCTTTTCCCTGCCTAATCCGAAAGCTATGCAAATGGGCAGGGATAGCATGGTACTCTAATGATATCATTTAGCGCACCCCAATTGTCTCGTGCCTAGAAATGATGAAAGACAAAACACCTGCCGCCACACAGATAGAGGAAGAGTAGCAACCACCTCCACCACCTGTGCAAACAACACAGTCGGGCTCGCAAACAACAACAACATACATCCACGAGATCCAAGAAATGCTCTCGAATTAGCGAGAGTAATCTGGCAGAATTGGTGGAGGAGATGATCCTTTAGTCTTTCACCCTACCATGAGTCA
This sequence comes from Gnetum montanum, assembly GCA_015680685.1. Lineage (NCBI taxonomy): Eukaryota > Viridiplantae > Streptophyta > Gnetopsida > Gnetales > Gnetaceae > Gnetum > Gnetum montanum. The sequence continues at coordinate 208,909 of MNCI01004118.1, read as the reverse complement.
CTTGGAGCAAGTGAAGCAATCAGTCAGCTTGCTTGAAAGGGCAGGGCCAATATTTTTCACCGCTTGAGCACCCATTCCAACTAGAACAAATCTGAGCATCCGAGATGTATCAACTGCAACCTAGCAGTTATTCTTTGAAATCTCAGGGAATGCTGCTACCTTCTTGGTACGCTTGGAGGATGGTGAGGGGGTGATGGTCCTGGTGATGCAGCACCAAGGACAAGAAATTATGGCCAAAGTGGTTGCTGATACCATTGCTACCACTCTCAATGCAGTGGCAGCACCTGTACCAGACATCCATGGACTACAAGATGTACAGATGTCTACCGAAACTTCACATAGCAAGATGGATGCAACCCAACATGAAGAAATTTTGGACCGACTGGTAGGAACCAAGCAACTGCTTTCAGATGTCTTTGATCTTCCAGACAACTTCACTGCAACCCAGTCGGAGCTGTTATCGGCAAGGGGTAAAAGCTTTATTTTGGAAGGGCAACTGGAGGCTACTCAAGCTGCTTATCAGCACTTGACAACGGAGGTTGCCCAATTAAGGGCCTAGCTTTCCGATCTGGCCATCCTCGATCACGAAATCACCAGAGATGAATCTTTCCAACATCTTCAGCTTAAACTTCAGGTTGTTGAGGATGAAAGGAAGACGAGGATCCTAGATAAGGCCATAGCAAATGCTTGAGCGTATCATTTAGAGAAAGACTTGGCCGAGGTTCACCAAGAGAACGTGCAGCTGATCGCCGAAGTTCATCACCTGCACAATGTTGGTATCAAGAACGAGCACATGAAAGATTTCATCCACCAACAGCAAGAAGAGCTAGCCAGGGTGAACGCTGATATGAGAAGGTTGGCTACTGAGAATCAGAATTTGTCAATGGAGGAGGTTCGGGCATTGCGACAGAAGTCTACAATCAAAATTGTCGCTTCGAAGAACGAGGCCCTAAAGTTTGAAAGAGTCAAAAATCATTACAGGGACCAAGTGGAATTGCAGAAAGAGGTGAACGAAAAGCATATTCAAGTCGCTAAGGCTCAAATGAACCAAGCACTCTAGTAGCTCTAAGAAGGAGGGAATGTATGGCCATCCATCTTTGATGGATTAAACGGTTATAACAAAGCAGAAATCTACCTAAAGGAGCTGCAAATTGAAGAAATGACAGAATACATGAAGTTAGCCAACCTTCGGTATGCAAACCTGGCTATGCTCACAGCCGAGAGGCCATCGTCAAAGCTAGAGAAACAAGTGGCCGCCTCGTATTCTCTATACGAGGGTGAGTTCTAGGCGCACAAGGAAATAAAACAGAAGCTGGCAATAGCAAACGCAGAACCCGAGGTCCTCCATACAAGCTTTGAAGGCCAACATACCGTTGCGGAGGACTTGGCTCGAAGAATGAGTGACTACTAGCAACTGCAAGCATCAATCCAAGTGTTCGATATCAAACGCAAACAGTTCGCAGCCTAGTTCGTCAATTTGAAAGAACTCATCCCGGTGCTACCTTGCCCTTGGAAAATTCCAATTCTAGCATACATTGGAGAAGCTACCTAGACCGTAAGCAAAGAAGAAAAAATGAGGGCTCTCTTGGAGGCATTCCAGCTATCTCTAGAAGCTGCAACTGCCGCAGGGCTATCGATATCTGTGCTTCCACCAACGCATGGGCCAGAGGTTGGAGGGTGTCCATCAGAACCATCACCCCCAGGGATGGTGTGATCTCCTCCAGCAATTTTGTACATCTTCTTACACCGTAGAGGCTCCAGGACCAGCAAGGTGTTCAATTTTGTCTCTAAACACCATTATTTTTGTAATTTGTCCTCCTCTGTTACTTGGGCACTTGGTAAATTCATGTTGTGTCATGTGTGTGTCATTTATGTGTTTAAGTTATGTGTGTTGTAAATAAGAATCCATACCTTCCAAATTGTAAAGCAACTCAAGGACGAGTTTTTGCTCAGTCATGGGGGTATGATGAAGTGTCAAAAGTCAATGCATTGACTGGGCTGTGTATACGAGGCCGCATCGACGCGGCTACGTTGACGCGGCCCCATCGACGCAGCCACCCCACGTTGATGGGGCCCCGTATACGTAGCCACTCTTCCCGGATCTATAAATATGAGGGCCTTCCGCCTCATTTAGGCATCTTTTGAGTAGTGATAGCGAAGTTCTTGCAGTTTGCTCTTGCAAGAGATAGAATATTTTCCAAGTGCCTGTAGCAGGTGTATGAAAAGCGATCAAATCTTTATTCGAGTGTTGATGTATTTGAGCCCATTGGCGCGACGACAATAAAGACGAACTGTTCATGCAATCCTTGCAGCATTTGGACTTAGTTGTTTCATGCATTTAATAGTTTAAGATGTTTATGCTTTATTAATCATTTGGTTATGCTTTATTAGTTGCTCGTCAATTATTTATGTTTTCGCTATTATAGTTTCAATCATTAGTGTTCATTCGTAGTTTGTAAAAGACATAAGTACAACCATCTCGAACGTAATTCAAACACTTGGTAAACCCAGCGACGCTTAACATCTGGTAACCCAGCAGTGTTAGAAAATGCTCAGAACGTGCTCGAAGAATGGGACCGGATGCTTATGCTAGGAGTAGTTAGCATATACACTAGGATAATTAGAGATTAGATAATAGTTTATTCATTACCTCCATACCTCACTTAGCCATCGAAAAAGATAATTAAAAAGATATAAAAATCATTAGCCTTAGTCTCACTTAACCATCGCAATAGAACCTTACAAGTGAGATTAGGATGACAATGATTGTTCCAACCCAAGGTTTCATGGGTTAAAAGTCTGGTGTATGTTAAGTGCTTACAGTCTGCAGAGCTTGACCGGATCGTGCGTGAATGCTCGTATTCGTATGGTTGGGTGTAGGGATACCTAGCCGCTCATCAACCATTCTCCACAATACTATCAGGCCATGTCCTTAACACCACCACCACCTTGTGCATCTTACACTTCTCCCAATTTTCAACATTCTCATCCTTTCCCTCCTTCTACATCACCACCAACTGTTCCTAAGGTATCTGCACCACAGCAACAACCCACGAACGCTACTTGTGCTACTGTTTCCAATAGCGGTGATAGACCTCAGCAACATCAAAGACGTCCCTTCTTTAGAAATGATCCTAGAAAGGGACAACACAAGTCCAAGGCCACTGCATCCTCCAACTCAACACAAGTCCAACCTTGTGGTGCACCCTTATCTTTGAACCCAACTCCTCATGTTACTTCATCAGGGTCACCGATTAACACTCCAACAACCATATGGCCCAATGAACACAGACATGGAGGGCAACATCCTAATCCTTGCATATCATCTAATGGTCCCAAATATCATAGTGGGTCAACTCATTATCTAGGAAATATCATGTTGGTTAAGGTGTGTTCTATGTTATTGAGTCTCGAATGATCAATTATGTGGACAGTGAGCCCACTACACCCACTCATCCACTCTACAAATAAGAGATCTATTCAAGGGTACAGTGATATTATTAACATTATTAAAACTTAAAATTAATTTTGTGTTCATTGTACCCAGAATGAAGAAGGATGGACCAAGAGGGAATGATGAGGGTGTGACATCAAGGGAACTTGCGGATTCTCTTTGGTGACGTCTATGGGAGTTATCATGTAACGTGGTTGTACTAAGATCCTTGTAGATCTAATGAAAAATGGGAGTAAGAGTAATCAAAAGGACACTCAAAAATCCAATGTTGTTCTAGGGGGTCCCACTAGAAAGACATGCACCCATGCCTGATGGTTGGCAGCTTCTCTTGATTCAGCAATTAAAAAAAAGGAGAAAAAGAGAAAAAGAAAAAAAAAGAAAATGAAAAGAAAAGTGCCACAAAACAAAAATCACTTCTCCCTTAAATAAAATGCCAAGTGATCGAACACCTTGTTGTTCTGGTACTCTCATAGTCGCTCATCATGGGATGAAACAATGTGGTGTCATTGATCAGAGGAATGGACTTCGTCCTGATCTTGGAACGACAAGTTAATGACACGTTAATCATGCTTTACATGTAGGATTCATTGTGCCCTGGATCAATTACCTCATGTCCCAGTCTCTACGATCCCTTCTATAGCCTGTCTCATCTCACTGTTCGTGTAATTGTAGTTCGTGTTGTGTGTAACGTAGAATTCTTACCTCATTCCGATGATATTTACATGTGTGTGTTTTGTGGAACCAGTGCAGATTACATTTAACCCTTCTAGTGCCCACGGACACTTTTAAGTGTGGTTACACAAGGGCATTATAGGTTGGAACCTACTTTGGGGAGGACCCACTTGTGTAATCTCTTGTAATTTTCACTTATGAAACAGCTCACACACACCATTTTTTACCCTTAGCATATCTTTCATAACATTCTTTCCCTACTACTATCCCTTCGATTCAACGTTCCTATGAACCATCACATAGCCTTTCTCTCTACCATCTGAGGTCTTTATTAATAAATTCCACACCATCATAATTTTCGTGCCTTCAGCACTAGTTGAATTACCCTAGAACCCTTTAACAATCGTCCATATGTCCTTAGTTTACATCGTTTAATTTCAAAGAAATATTAAAAATTTGATACATTCTCTAAGTGCCCTAACTCCAATGAAATATATATACGTGACCCCCTATGCTAATCAACATCATTTGCAATTGTTCATGCAGGGGAATTTTTTCAATTCCTCTCTACGACTCATGGTTGTGCATCCCTTGCTTTCATATCTATAACTCACTCGCTGGTACTTCGATTTTCATTCCGTTTGAACCTACTTGAACCTGAAGTGTTCAACTTAGTCGTGGGGGATGCACACATGCTAAATAAATATTTTGAAATTCATCATCGCCCAAAGGACATATTTAAGGGTAATTAGTTGTAAAATTAAGAATAAAATGTGTCAAAAACAATTTCATCCCCTTAGCTATACTAGAAAATTAAATTTGGAAACCACCTAAGCAAAGAGGACTCAACACTATAATCTTTTGGGGACATGTTCTTCCAATAATTAACATCACACAGAAATAAAGTAAATCTATTAAGGCAAGCAATAAGGTATAACCTAACTTTGGTAACAACCTTACTAATGATTGGTGTCGTGTGATTGCAAATGGCCCCAAAACGTGGACAACAAGAAGGTCCTGCTCAAGGTGGAAGCAAATGACCTAGGAGAGGTGGAAAACAAGATCCTGCTAGACAACATGCGGAACAGGAGGAACAATCATTCAGTATTCATCAAGAGGATCCTCCTACCGTACAGTCTAGGTAGGTAGAAGGAGGAACTGCTGCAGTGCCTGAACAAGGACAACATCTCACGTTTCCCCAACATTATGTCTAGGCCATCCATGAAAAGTCCACATTCGCTACGATGATTGTGGAATTGAACTTTGAATCTTTTGTAGAGTTCACTCCTGAGCTGTTAGGGATCACCTCAAGGTGTCTCCCTTATGGTCTATCCTCTCTGAAAGTGGTGCCTGGTACTTAGGGGAAACATACCAATTTTGGCACAATAAAGAAGAAGACACCACAGTTAACAATTGTGGTGTGACTGTTGACTTCTCTATTCAAGCCATTTCAAAAGTATTAAACCTTCCGAGGTTTCTCAAAACCAGCTGGAAACTTTCAAAACTAAGCAACTTAATAAACTATTGATAGAGAATAAAAGGGTGGTGGAAGAAAAAGAGAAGGCTGACTGGGATGCCTCTATGGAACAAGCACAAACTTACACGCATGCCAAGGCACTCAAGGCCTTACAAGAGGAGAAACTCTAGGCCATACTTTGACGTCATCAAATTCCAAGACTTGGAGTGCAACAAAAAGGAAAAACACCCATGGAGGAGCGACCGCCACTAGGAACTACATGAGTTCCAAAATTTTTGTAGTTGTAGCACATTCTTTGTGTTGTGTCTTTGTTTTGTTTTCATTTCACACTGTGGCATAATCCCATTTTTACCATCCAATAATCCCATACCTATCCACTGTGTAATCACTGTAACTAGAGGACGAGTTTTCATTTAGTCGTGGGGGTATGATGAGACATCATTTGGACAATCACGATATCGCGTATGCGATATCGCAGCCCAACTCACGATATCGCATACGTGATATTGCGACCTGTCTTCTCATCTATAAATAAGAGGTAGACAGATGAGTTAGATATCATAGATCATTAGTTTTTTTAGTCAGTTCTTAGTCAAGTTTTCATTTTCTCTCTCTCAACCCTTTTCCTCTCCGTGTATGCCC
>MNCI01004118.1:189254-202537 GCA_015680685.1 Gnetum montanum | reverse complement strand
GGATGCTCATCGCACTTAGGCTAGAATAGATTCTCTCACCCTCTCTCTCCTAGATTAGTGAATATTACATGCCATTGCCTACAGGAGTAGCATTAGATTAGAAACCCATCATACACCTCACTTTGGACTAAACCATATGTGATAAAGATAATACTAGTCTAGGTGGGAAGACAGCGAACTACGACCTAAGGTTAACTGTTTAGATGCCACAACTAGTCCATCTACAGGGTTCGACTTGATTGCGTGTGTGACACTCGTATTCGTATGGTTGAGTGTAGGGGTACCTCGCCACTCATCAATGCACATTACTCAAATAGTGGAATGAGCAAGATCAAGTTTGAGTAGAAACACATATTCACTTGGTAATCCTAGTAGCGTGATTGCTTAGTTTAACAAGTAGCACAATACTTAGTAATCCTAGCAATGGGTACGTGAGTTGAGGATGTATACAACAAGTTTGGTAGGAACACGCATCACAATTAGGCCAACTTAGAATTTATTTTCTTATTATTAATTAGATTAAATAATTAATTTCTATGTTATTGATTAGTTTCATTCAAGGCCCCAACAACAACAATAATCATATGCCTCACTTTGGACTAGACCATATGTTATAAAATTACTACTAGTCTAAGTGAGAAGACAGCTACTTGTGATCAATGCTTAACAATGTAAATATCACACTAGTTTCATCCATGGAATTTGAATGGATCATGCATGAAGGCTTGTAATCTATATGATTGGGCATAGGGGATACTCGCTGCTCATCAAAAAGTAAGAAGGAGGTTGCACAATCTGCTAGTTAAAATAGGAAGATGGAACAATGAGCATCATGAAGATAAAATATGTCAACTGTATGTGCTACAAGTCATAGAAGATGAACTCCACATATCATTTGAATGCTGCAGAATAAATTTCTTCTAAAAAAATTAATAAATCTCAAATTAGTCTTTATATATGCTATTCAAGCTACTAGTGTTAATTCTAGGAAACTATGAAGAAGACATGTTTAAGTTGCATGAATATTGAACACATCTATTCTAGTTAGGATTTATTATTGCAAATGTATTTTGAACAAGTTCATTTGTCTAATAAATCATTTGGGTCTACACAAATGTAATAAAATATAAGTATCATTAAATTTTTAAAACTGATTTTAAATTTTTAAATCTTGAAGTTGTTGGAGTTGCCCAGCATGAAAATTAGTTTTAAAAATTTAATGATACTTGACAAGCACAGCTTGACAAGCCCAGCATGAGCAAGCCCAGCGTGAGTTCCCAGGGCAAGCTCAGCATGAGTTTCCTACCTTAGTCAATTTTTTGCCTCCCAAAAGCTCAAAAGGCTCTAAGTTGTTCTCGCTTGTGGTGTTTCAGTAGGCATCATAGACACCACAAATGAGATGATCCTGATGAACCCCTACTTGCTACTCAAAGCATGCTAGACATAACTGAGGCTGTGAGAGTTCCAAAAAGGCACCAAAGAGATAGAGGATCAAGAGGTTACACATGAATAACATCCCACGATTTGAAGGGGGATATAACGCTGATCCTCAAAATCACTTACAATCATTTCATGATGCTTGTGCCTTGCAAAACATAGAGAACAAGTGGCAAAAATTTAAGTTGTTCCCACGGACACTAGTAAAAGAAGCTGAAAGTTGGTATCAGTCCTTAGAACTAGAATCCATTTGTAGGTGGAGTACTATGTTAGAATTGTTTGATGATAAGTACCAAACGTACTCCTACGTGTCTAACCTATGAAAGAAAATCCAAGGATGGAAACAAGGAAGTCATGAACCCTTGAATGCTTCCATAGGCCACTATTATGCACTATTACATCGTTGTCCTGGCCATGGTTATTCCCAGCAGGATCAGCTATGCCATATCGTAGATAGGCTTAGGCATGAAACAAGAAAAACCCTTGGGACTTATGCCCAAGGAAGGTTATCTGAGCTTAAGTCCCATCAAATTCATAGACTACTGGAGTAAGTTGCTAAGGAAGAAGGTGAGCTATGAGAGAGAGAAAGTATGGAAGAATATAACCAAGATCCTTCCCTCTAGAAGAAGGGAGTAAGATTTTGTGAGGATGAGGAAGAGTCACCACTCAAAGAGATGGTGAATAGGAAAACCTTGCCTATACAAAAGTTAACATCTGAAGTATCGGCAAAGGTAGACCAAATGTGGGACTCCCTAGATAGTAGGTTTCAAACTATTCTCAAAATAGTAGAGGAGTCTAGAGAGTGAGGTAGTGATCGTGAAAAAATAAAAAAGAGAGAAGTGGAAAATGCATGTAACAACGGTAAGGGAAAAGTTTCTATTATTGAAGAGGTTGTGGACTCAGATACAGATGATGATAGTGGATGTGAGATATGTTAATACGACCATCCTAAGGGATGTTGCCCTATGATCTCACATCTGCAGGAGTCTGGGACGTATGCACTTAATCCACAATTAAACAAACAGCAAACATCCTGATGGCTACCTTATCCCCAAGGTAACCCAAGGTAGTTCCACCAACCTTTAACGTATTATCCAAGTGGAACTCCACCACAAACAATTGAGCAACATCAATAATGGCAATACCCACAATCATGGGGAATGCCACCACCAAGGCAACAATATCCTTACCAGTAACCTAACCCATATGGATATTACGTGCAACATCCAATCTCTCCATGTGAATTTTTTGGTCACATTACTCTTCAACATCACTACCAAGCTGATGAGTACTATAGGACTCCCTCTCCTAAGGGTGATATTCCACACGTGTACCATCCTTCAAATACGATCGCATCTCTCCCACCAATAGCTCCATTACCATTTGCTCCAGCAATGCAAGGTGAACTCCATGCTCAGCCACAACAACGCAATGCCCCAAGGGCTATTAATCCTCAACCTATTATTGGTTCTAACAACCATATGAAGAAAAGACCTTTCTTCAGAACCAACAGTCCAACCAAGCATTTGCAATCACAAGCAGCTAAGTCTTTGGATGTCTCCGTATCAAATAAAGCTTTGGAGCCCCCTTCAAACCTAACACCACATTCAACACATATGGTCATGTTAACATATGCTGTTACCGATTGGATCAAAGCTAGCCACCTTCCCAAGAAATTCTCTAATCCTAGGAGTCCCCTGATATATCTACAAATCATTGGGAATTAGCCATGCAAAGCTCTTTTGGACCCAGGTTCTGGTGTTAACCTAATATCCTAAGAAATGTATAAGGCTTGGAACCTACCTCCATTAAAAAAGAGCAACATCCATTTAGAGTTGGTTGACCAGTCCATCACTATTCCCTTGGGATTAGTGGAGGACATTGTTACCACTATTTGTGGATGGTCATATCCAGTTGACTTTCTAGTGATTCAAGTGAACAATAGTAAGGGGGATTTCCCAATAATAATGGGAAGGGCATGGCTAAGCACTATTGATGCACACCTAGGAATCTGTGATCTTTCCCTAGAAATATCTAAGGAAAATACTTTTGGAAAGATCAAGAAGAAGAAAGTTCCATGAATCGCATACAGTGACACAGGGTGTAATTGTGTTCAGAGATCATGGGTTGTGCAAAGTTTAACATTACCTACATGCAGTCAGTATGCACAAGTGATCAATATACAAAGATTCTTATATGTAGCAACCACACGATAAGAAGACACCTAGTGGCTGACAGCTGATCAAGAAAGTAGCTCGCTTATATGCATGGAACTAACTGAGGGTTTGACTTGCACTTACATAGATAGCATAGACGCATTAGAGCAAGTCCACCGCCAACTTCTAGGTCCTAACCTCGAAAAAATCAATTGGGGAAAGTTGGAAATTCCTAAGAAGTTTAAATAGGAGCCCCTAGAGCTAAAACCATTGCCCACTGGTATGGAGTATAAGTTCCTTAAGAATGGAAAACCGAACATCATCAACGCAAAACTTGCTTTGCAACAAAAAGAGAGTCTACTAAATGTAATAAAAAAGTGGTCAAAAGCCTTCACCTGGTCATATTTGGAATTAATTGGAATAGATCCTAGGATATGTCAACATAGGATTTACACTGACTCCTACATGAAGCCTCAGAAACAACCACAGAGGCGATTGAACCCAAAGTTGAAGCAAGTAGTAAAAGAAGAAATTGAATAGCTTCTAAAAGAAGAAATTGTGCCTAAAAAGGGAGGCAAATGGAGGGTGTGCATAGATTTTAGGCTATTAAACATGGCAACATTCAAGGATCACTTTCCATTGCCATTTGTTGACAAATTCTTAGACACAATCGTAGGGCATCGCTATTATAGTTTTCTGGATGGATATAGTGGATACAACCAAATACAAATAGCCCCAAAAGACCAAGCCAAAACTACGTTCACTAGTCCTTCGGGAACGTTTGCATACAAAAAAATGTTGTTTGTCTTGTGCAATACCCTTGCAACATTTCAACACTTAATTCTAAGCATATTCCAGTAGCAGATAGGAAATGGTGTGGAAGTCTTTATGGATGACTTCGCCACTTATGGAGCAAACTTTGATCAATCCTTGAACCAATTAGAGCAAGTGCTAAAAATATGTGTAGAAACTAATTTGAGGCTCAACTAGAAAAAAATCCATTTGATGATCCAAGAAGGCATAGTACTTGGACATAAAATATCATGTATAGGGATAGAGGTAGACCCTAAGAAAATCAAAGTTATCCAAGGAATTACCTGTCAACCAGAAACTATTAAAGACATTTTGTCATTCCTTGGACACACTGGCTACTATAGGATATTCATAGGAGACTTTTCAAAGATTGTCAAACCATTGGTAGAGCTAACGAAAAAGGACGTACCCTTTGAGTGGACCAGGGAATGCAAACTAGCTTTCCAAACTCTAAAATAGAAGCTAGTAAAAACACCCATTCTACAAGCTTCTGACTGGTTCAAACCATTCCATGTCATGACTGATGCATCCAACTATGCCTTAAGAGTCGTACTTACATAGTTAGATGACCAGAAACGTCCTTATTACATCCACTGTGCAAGTAAAAGTATCGTTGGTGCATAACTTAACTACACTACTACAGAAAAAGAATTAATGGTTGTAGTGTTTGCACTAGAAAAATTTAGGCACTATGTATTAGGATACAAAGTATTCATACACATAGATCATAGTGTAATCTGGTTCCTCATGAATAAGCTAATGGTAAGCCCCCGTATTACACAATGGCTTGTAATCCTACAAGAGTTCGATTTAACGATGATCGATCGTAAAGGCACCAAGAATGTAGTTGCCGATCATTTATCTTGGTTGCACTGGGATAGCAAAGAGGATGAGTATCCAATTTCTAATTATTTCCCTGATGAATTCCTCTTTGCTGGTGTAGTGAATAACCAATCACCCATAGAGAAAAAATGGTACAATAGCATTCTTACCTAACTCCTTACCCAACAAACACCACAAGAGCTAGACCTTAATAAGAAACAACAATTTCTTCACAGAGCCAAGTACTTTATGGAGATCAATGGACAACTTTACAAAATATGTTCTGATGGCTTAGTTCGATGGTGTGTTACCGATAGAGATTAACTGAGAGTTCTCCAAGATGCTCATGAGGGCCCTTGTGGGGGTCATTAAGCTAGGAGATGAACGATCATCAAGATCTTGCTTGCAAGGTATTATTGGCCTACCTTGTTCCAGGACACCCATCAATTTGTCCAATCTTGTGAGTGCTATCAACTTGATGGGGGAATGACTGCTAAAATGGAGGGTTTGCAACATTGGATTCAACTGTTAGAATCCTTCGACATTTGGGGGATTGATTTCATGGGGCCCATTACACCAATGTCCAATGGAAAAGCTTACATCATAGTTTTTGTAGACTACTTAACAAAATGGGCTAAAGCAGCTACTGTTAAAGATTGTACATCATCTACAACTGCACGATTTATTCAACAACAAGTCGTCAACAGGTTTGGTGTGCCATGTGCACTTATTTTAGATAATGGTACACACTTCACAGGTGAAACTTTTCGAAAGTTAATGCAATGCTTAGGGGTTGAGCATAAATTGACTACACCATACCACCCCCAAGCGAACGGTCAAGCCGAGGTCACCAACAGGGAGATTACTAAGATACTAACCAGAACCATTAGCAAGTATAGGTGAGACTAGTGCACTAAACTGAACGATGCTCTTTGGGCATACCAGTCCACATGGAAACTCTCTATAGGCTACTCTCCCTACAAGTTAGTGTATGAAAAACTTCCAACACTCCCTATCCAAACTGAGCTCCGTGCACTATCAACAGCATGTGACCTCAACCTTGACCTTGATCTAGCACAAAAACAAAGATTGATGACTCTAATATTGCTAAATGAGAACCAACTAGATGTCCTATCATCTAATGAATTGCAAAATGCATTTAATAAATAATGTCATGACCTAAAAATTAGGAAAGTTAAGTATCAGCCAGGAGATAAGGTTCTCTACTAGAACCCCACACATGTGTCACAACATACCAAATTTCAAACATTGTGGGAAGGACCTTACATTATCTATGCAACTTTTCCTTTAAGAGCCATGACCATATATAAATATGAGAGCTCAGATAAGAGACCGTTAGTCAATGTTCTATCCAAAATCGTCGGCGTAAGGCTAGAGGAAAAACAAACGCCAAAAGATCTCAGGAGAGATACAGAGGACCCTGCCTTTGCATGAGGGAAAGTTGGAAAAATGAATGTAGAGTGCCTTGGATGATCTACATGTAGATCAACCAAGGACTTCCCTGAGCGTACGCTATTACCTAAGCTGGGGTTATCATCACAAACGTAAAACAAGGAAAATAATGTAACGCAAAGTACCGTAACAACACGTAACGAAACATAACAAGACGTAATGAAACATCACGAAATGTAATGGAATGTAAATGTAAATAGAATGTATGCAGGAACATGTAATGAAACAAAACAATGCAAACAATAAATTAGAATAGCACAATGGATGGCAAATAATGAACAAGGTTGTATTAATCAACAAGATGTGCACCGGTCAAAACGTAGTTGCATTGCAAGTCGAACGTTAAGCTCCGATGTGAGGTGTTTACAGGCGCTAGGAATCACATGCGTCTGGGCTCAGGATTGCTTGTTTTTATTCTCTAAATTTTTGCCAACCCCATTTATGTCCATGAACAGGGTATTTATGCATTTTTCTAGGCTTGGGAGTAGGAATGAATGAGATCGATGGCTGCGAGATGAGAGAAAAACGGATCACGTGACAGGTCTACGTGGGCAAACTACATTCTAGACCAGGTGCACTGTATCTTACAACGCAAGCTAGCTTGCACTCATGGAAGCATCGTAAGAGCTTGACAAGCTCACAAATGGTGAAGCTTACAATGAATTTGCAATTAAGATTTGACTCCAACTCGCTTGGAACTTCACGGTCTCTTGGATCGACTGCTGCAGGATGTTGATTTGAAATGTTTTTTTGTTTCACCAAGGCTATCAACGTGAGTTGATCTTGCCTTGGCATGTCTTCGATGTGTGTCTAAAGTGTTTTAGGCCACTTTTGGCAGCTCACGCTAGGCTCATGCTATCAGCTTAACCTCAGCCTAACCTGGGCATGACCTGGGCATGACCTGGGCGTAAGCTAGTAAGAATGGTTCATTTCGCATCGAATCTTGATTTTCAAGGCCTGTCCTTCAAGTGTAACTGCTGCCTACCCTTGGGGGCCACCTGTATGCTGATTTTGAGCCTATTTATACTTGATTTGAGCCATCTTGGTAACTCACGCTAGGCTCACGTTGTCAGTGTGACTCCAACGTGATCCCAACATGACCTGGGCATGACCTAGGTGTGACCCAGGCATAACCAAGCCAAAATGCCGTGTTTTACACCCAAACTTTGATTTTTTTGGAGCCTGTTAACAAGTAGAACTGTTGCCTATCCTTAGAAGTTGAGTTGATGCTGAAATTATGCTTGGGATTGCTTATCTATACTAGTTTCTGTTTGGTCATGCTGGGCTCATGCCCCAGCATGACCCCAGCGTGACCTAGGCGTGACTTGGGTGTGAGCTAGGCGTAAGCAATGAAAATAGTGTATTTTCGAGCCCGAATCAGGATTCTAAGGGTGGGAAACCTGGGGTAACCATTAGTGGACCTTCAAGGTGACTTGTACCTTCAAAATTAGGCCATTTTAACACTATTTTGAGGTTGGTTTGAGTCACTTAGCTGGGAGCAAGCTAACTTTACAGAATGAGCAAGCTGGCTTGAGTTCCATGCCGTAGTTAAGAGTTTTATTCTCATGACTCAAGAGGCTCTGAATTGTTCTCGTTTCAAAGTGTTGAGCTAAAATTTTTTGTGGTGTTTCAGTCAACATGCAACAAACAAAACCTTTCCATGAGTTTAGAACAACTAGAACACATGCTACCTCTATAGGTGGGCAACCTTGCTCATTATTTTGAATCTCCTCCTTCCAACTCAATCATGGGGGAGATGGCCACCTCTACTAACCATTGAAGGCCCTCAGTTCTTTCTACATTTTTGTTTTACACATTTTTGTTTTGCACATTTCTTTAATCTTTTGTGTTTTTGTTTTACACCATCATTCATATTTTTACCATTTCTTTATGTGATTACTTTATTTTGGTCATCAGCCAATAAGTTTTCATGATGGTGGCATGAATAATACCATATTGATTTCTAATGTTTGGGTTTTACCTTTGAAATATAATGTTGATATTAAGGTATGGTCCTTTTGATTAAATAGGCAATGAGTCCACATCATTCATGCATCCATAAAATCCTATGGTCTCCCTTGGCTTGGAATTGTATAGTCCCTTTCTCTAATAAAATTTTAATGAATTAGTGGTTATGTATTTCTCAAACTAAGGAAAGACTCAAAGGATGAAAAGGGTGTGACTTCAAGGGGATTTGATACATTTGTGTTGGCTATTCTCTTGAGTGCTTGGATGCTTTTTCCTTGGGTTTTCTACCATTCTAACCATTTGATGAGACACGATATGCACAAGCCACGATATCGTGTACGCGATATCATGGTCGACGCGATATCGCATCCCCTGCAATATCGCGTACGCAATATCGCGTCTTTCCCTGTGATATCACGTACGCGATATCGCGGTCCACCACCATATCTATAAATAAGAGGTGGCACTCCCCTCATTTATCATCCTAGGCATAAAGTAGCGAAGCTCTGGTGAATTGATCACCCCAGAGATAGAATATTTTCCATGTGCCCGTAGTAGGAGTCCCCTAGGTGAACGATACTTTATTCGAGCAGCTTTGTACCTGAACGTAAGTTGTGTACGGCAATAAAGACAAGCTTTGCGGATAAACCTTGCAGTGCATGGATAGGTTTAATTAATGTTATTTATTGCTTTCCTAGTGACGCGGCATGAGTACAACTTGGTTACGAGCGTTGACGAACGTGTACGGCTAGCCAAGGAATCGGCTACTCATCGCGAATAGATTCTCTGAACCCTTTCCTCCTAGAGTGTGGGATAAGTACGACTTGATTATGAGCATCTACGAATGTGTACAGCTAGTCAAGGAATCAGCTGCTTGTCACACTTAGGTTAGTTAAGTGCCTCAGTACGACCGCTTGGACCATGTGCGTTACGTGTGGTGATCCTAGTAATGATTAGCATTTGGTAGCCACAGTTGCACAATTCAGGGTGTGTACGGTAAGTGGGAATGGATGCTGACGCTAGGACTTAGTGCTGTAGTTAGAGCTAGTTAGTTTCTCAACCCTTCATCCTCATAGCTTAGGAGATAAACCAAAAAATACCAAAAAAATCATATACCTCAGACTTGCTTAACCATACACCATGACACATACAAGCAAGCCTAGGAAGACAACGAACGATTAACCCCAAGTGTTTCTTGTGGCGTTAAGGCATTTAGTCTTCAGAGTTTGACCGGATCATGCGTACACACTCGTATTCATATGGTTGAGTGTAGGGGTACCTCGCCACTCATCATTGGCGCCGTTGTCGGGACTAAATGTTTTTACGCCAATTGAACATAAGGGATATCACTCACATCGTTGTGAGCTTTAACAAACCTTCAGGTTAATTAGTTAATTAAGAACATAAATAACAGTAAATAGCACACCATTAGGATGGCTTCTTCTCATGAAATTAACTCACCTAAGGACAACACAGGAGACAGTCAGCATCATACGCATAACTCAAATCAGCCATGTCCTAAACAATCTAAGGTCACATATACTCATCCTGATGAGTATGTCTCTAACTTTACTTTTATTCTCTATCAGGATGAGCAACTACGATGGAGAGATTTACAAGGTAACATTGTGTTACCCCCGGATAGATCTACCCCTAACATGCTTTTCCGTGGATTAGCACAGATTGGCATGCAGGACTTATTCGTTGAATACGTTGCTGGAAGATATCATATAAGGGATTATCATCCCACCGCTTTGCAATGCATGAGGGATGAAAGGCAGGAGAGCCAACATTCATTGTTGAAGGGCAAGGTCCCCCATGTCCTTAGTGAAATAGGAGACGAGGAACCCCTCACAATGGGTTTCTTAGAAAATGATGTTCCTCCTCCTCACTCTGGTGAAGAGGTAAAGCATCAGGGCCTTCGATCAACTGTACATGCTACAGGCTCTGATCCCCGTGAGCACCAACTGTTCACGGCAGGAACAACCACTCACACTAAGGACGGACACTTAGATCGTTACAACGATCGGGGCCGAAGCAGCCGAAGAGAAGGTAAGAAACATCGCCATGGTGATGGATCCCCTTCCTCTTCTCCTTCATCTCACCATTCACACTCTCCTTCCACATCTGGGCGCAACCATCGTGAGCATAACGGAGAGGGTAAAAGTAAAAAGGAAGATGAAATACCTCGACAAGAAGGTCGAGAGGAGTTAGGACAAGGGCAAGGACGTAGGGAGAGTAGGGAACCACCACGAAGACATCATAGACGTCATGAAAGAGATGATCATGACGAACCCCTACTCGCAACCCGAAGCATGCTAGACATCACAGAGGCAGTTAGGATCCCCACAAGGCACTTAAAGGACAGCAGGATCAAGCGTTTGGACATAAATAATATCCCACGTTTTGAAGGGGGATACAACGCTGATCCTCAACATCATTTACAGGCATTCCACGATGCCTGTGCCTTGCAAAATATAGATAATGAGTGGCAGAAGCTCAAGTTGTTCCCAAGGACACTCACCAAAGAAGCAGAGAGCTGGTACCGGTCCTTAGAACCGGAAACCATCAGGAGGTGGAGTACGATGCTTGAATTGTTCAACAACAAATATCAAACGTACTCCAGAGTGTCCAACTTGCGTAAGCAGATCCAAGGCTGGAAACAAGGTGCTTATGAACCCTTGGATGCTGCCATGGCCCGTTACTATACACTGCTACATCGTTGCCCGGGCCATGGGTACGCTAAGCGGGATCAACTTCGCCACATCGTGGATGGGCTAAGAAATGAAACGAGAAGAACTCTTGGGACTTACGCCCAAGGGAGACTTTCCCAACTAAGAGCCCATGAAGTTGAAAGTTTGTTGGAACAAGTAGCGCAAGAAGAGGGTGAGCTACGTAAGAGAGAAAGTGCGGAAGAATACAACCGCGATCCCTCCCTTCGCAAGAAGGGAGTGAAATTCTGTGATGAGGAGGATGAGTCACCACTCGAAGAGTTGGTGAACCGGAAAACCGTGCCGATCCAAAAGTTAACAACGGAGGTATCGGCTAAGGTAGACCAAATGTGGGATTCCTTAGACTCACGAATAGAAACAGTCTTGAAAATCGTAGAAGAGTCTAAGGATGAGCAAAGTAGTGATAAAGGAAAAGACAAGCGGAGAAACTTTAACCCTGCACATAACAAGGGTAAGGGAAAAATCTCTAACTCCGATGAGGCTGAAAATTCTGATTCAGACAATGACGGTGGATGTGAGGTCTGCTACTATGACCATCCTAAGGGATGTTGTCCAATTATCTCACATCTGCAGGAGTCTGGGGTGTATGCATTAAATCCAAGACTTAATCAACGGCAAACACCCCGAAGGTTACCTTATCCACAAGGTAACCCAAGGCAGTTCCACCAACCCTTGACATATTATCCAAGTGGAATGCCTCCACAGCCCATTGGACAACACCAACAGTGGCAATACCCACAGTCATGGGGGATGCCACTACCAACACATCAATACCCTTACCAGCAGCCTGATCCTTACGGTTATTATGTGCAGCAGCCAGTTTCTCCAGGTGACTCTATGGGTCACACTACCCCCAACGTCACTACCAAGCGCGGGAGTACTTCAGAAGGACTCCTTCTCCTCCGGGAGACATCTCACATTCTGTCCATCCTCTAACTCCACCCGCACCTCTTCCTCTAGTAGTTCCCATACAACATGTTCCAACAATGCAGGGGGAATTGCCTACCCAACCACAGCAACATAATGTCGCGAGAGCTGTAAATATTTAGCATGTAAATATCGAACTGGGTACTAGTTCTGGCGACAACTGTACAAAGAAAGGATCTTTTTTCAGAACTAGGAGCCCAGACAAACTCTCGCAACAACAAGTGGATGGGTACATGTATAGGCCTCTAACCACTAATGCTTTGGAGAACCCTCCAGTCCAAAGGAGCGTAACGCATACAGTTATGTTAACACATACCGTAACTAATTGGATCAAGGTAGGCAACCTTCCTAGGAAACTAACTAACCCTGGGAGTCCCTTTATTTATTTGCAGATCGCTGGAAATGCACCACATCAAGCTCTTCTTGACTCAGGTTCTGGAGTCAACTTAATTTCACTAAAGATGTATCACGCCTGGAACCTGCCACAACTTAAGAAGAGCAATATCCAACTAGAGCTGGCAGACCAGTCCATCACCATTCCCTTAGGATTGGTGGAGGATGTTATTACCATCGTGTGTGGTTGGTCCTACCCAGCTGACTTTCTGGTGATCGAAGTGAACAACAATGAAGGGGACTTCCCAATTATAATGGGAAGGGCATGGCTGAGCACAGTAGACGCATGCCTTAGGATCCGTGATCTTTCCTTGGAAATCTCTAAGATAAACATATGTGGAAATATCGAGAAGAGGATAGTTCCATGCATCACATACAGTGATTCATCGGGTGATGACATGGAGGAAATGTCTCCATGTAACAGGTGTGCCCATGAAATTCTGCAACAAAGATGCCTGTATGTAGCAACCACACAAGAAGTAGTAGACACCCCTTGGTTGATAGCTAGTCGTAGGAGAAGAAAAATATGCATGGAACGAACTGAGGAAACTCATGCCAACAA
>MNCI01004118.1:138109-187878 GCA_015680685.1 Gnetum montanum | reverse complement strand
AAGCAAGGTATTATTTACTTAATGATTCAATTACCCTTGCTAATATATGATTGTGTTGTGTGTGCAGATGGCAATCATACAAAAATGGAATGGATCTGGAGCAACCACTTGGACTGGAGCCGCGCTAAAGTAGCTATGCAAGGAGTAGAATGGATAATGCGCTTACGGATGGACAATGGAAGGCGCAATCTAGGCGTTGGCAGCAACAAGACTCTTCTCTCTTCTTCTCTTCTATTCTCTCTCAGCTGCCAAATGTGGCCTGATGTCATTGTAATAAGGTGTTCACCCTTGTTGTCATGAACACCAGTCTTGTCAAGTCTTGTAATAATGAATCGTTCACATGTCATTCCATTAGTTCCATTCCCCTCAATAATCCCATACCTACCTGATATTATTGTAAAGAACTCGAGGACGAGTTTTCATTCAGTCATGGGGGTATGATGAGACACGATATGCACAAGCCGCGATACCGCGTACGTGATATCGCATCCCCTGCGATATCACATCTTTTCCTGCGATATCGCATACGCGATATCACGGTCCATTGCCATATCTATAAATAAGAGGTGGCACTCCCCTTATTTATCATCCTAGGCGTAAAGTAGCGAAGCTCTAGCAGATTGATCACCCTAGAGATAGAATATTTTCCATGTGCCCACAGTAGGAGTCCCCCAGGTGAATGGTTCTTTATTCGAGCAGCTTTGTACCTGAACGCAAGTTGTGTACGGTAATATAGACGAGCTTTGCGGATAAACCTTGCAGTGCATGGATAGGTTTAATTAATATTATTTATTGCTTTCCTAGTGATGTGGCATGAGTACGACTTGGTTACGAGCGTTGACAAACATGTACGGCTAGCCAAGGAATCGGCTACTCATCGCGAATAGATTCTTTGAATCCTTTCCTCCTAGAGCGTGGGATAAGTACGACTTGATTACGAGCATCTATGGATGTGTACGGCTAGTCAAGGAATCGGCTACTTGTCACACTTAGGTTAGTTAAGTGCCTCAGTATGACCGCTTTGAGCACGTGTATTACGTGTGGTGATCCCAGTAACAATTAGCGTTTGGTAGCCACAGTTGCACAGTTTAGGGTGTGTATAGTAAGTGGGAATGGATGCTGACGCTAGGACTTAGTGTTGTAGTTAGAGTTAGTTAGTTTCTCAACCCTTCATCCTCATAGCTTAGGAGATAAACCAAAAAATACCAAAAAATCATATACCTCAAACTTGCTTAACCATACACCGTGACACATACAAGCAAGCCTGGGAAGACAACGAACGATTAGCCCCAAGTGTTTCTTGTGGCGTTAAGGCATTTAGTCTGTGGAGTTTGACTAGATCGCGCGTACACACTCGTATTCGTATGGTTGAGTGTAGGGGTACCTTGCCACTCATCACCATTCATCAAATCTTCAGAAATTGAGTACATAAAAATAAGTTTTTGCATGATGTGGTTCTCATGCAAAAAACACAAAAAAGAGAGAGTGATAATTCAAAGCACACCCCTTAGACACAATAATGAACTTGGGCTACACACACTGGTTATGGCATCGGAAAGACATGTTACCCATGCCTAAAGGTTCCCTCTAACTAAGGCCCTTTCTTGCTTCCTGATTCTCCATCTCGTTGTCCTTGGAATGGTGGTGACATTTTGTAGAAGGAATTCTTGTTGCTTCAACAGGATAGGTTGGTCAAATGTGTTGATGTGAGGTCACTGAATGTGGATTGTTGATCCTAGATTTGGTATGAGTTCTACTCAGTCACATTAACCATAACACACACACAAGGGACTTTACACAACCTTGTTGTTGGGTTTCCATTCCATTCTCTCATCTCCACCTTTCTTTTCCATTTTTTACCTCATTACCAGTTTTATCATTAGTCTGTATCTTGGTTTATGCATTGTTTTTCCTTGGTAAGTTCTTGTGGGTAAGTTTTTAACTCTTACTTCCAAATTACATTCCTAGAGCCTATGAACTCTTTGGTTTGTGGGTTTGTTAGGGCATCAAGGGCATGAGCCTACTTTGGGAAGGACCCACTGGCATTCCTTTTTGATGAATTTGTTAACTTCTTTTTCTTAAACATTTCCTACAATCAACAATTTTTTGTTTCATCCCCATCCATGATATTCATTTTATTGGCATTTTCGTTGTTTCTTTTTCTCCATCTTTCTTATTCCTTATCTTTTTCCATCCTATCACTACCAGAGGTTTGCTCTTAGTCATGGGGGCCCTAGCACAAATTTTTCAATTTTTCCTAAACCCTACACCTTAGGTAGTCACCAGTGTTAAATCTTTAGAATCAATATCTGCCATAACCACAACTCAGCTAATGCACTTTACATTGACGCAAGGTATCAACTGCATTGTGATTTATCTACCCTTGCTAATTTGTGATTGTGTTTTATGTGTAGATGGCGATCATACAACAATGGATTGGGCCTAGAGAAAACACTCAGGATGGACTGGAACTAGAGCGTTTACGAAAGGAGCAAGATTGGTGGCATGGCTATGGATAAATAATAGAGGGCACAATCTTGGCATCGGCAACAACACACCTTATTCTTTTTCTCTCTCCTTCTCTTCCAGCTGCAAATAAAGGCTAGATGTCATTTATGTACAGTGTTCACCTCAGTGGTCATGAACACTAATGTTGTCATGTATTGTATTGTTGATATGTTCACCGGGCACGTTGAGTTTGTCACCCCACTCCACCGTCAATGGTCATTCAGTCAATAATCCCATACCTTTCCAATATTTTGTAAGGAACTCGAGGATGAGTTTTCATTCAGTCATGGGGGTATGACGAACCATGATATTGGGACTACGATATTGCGTCTGTGATATCAGATCCAACCATGCAATGTTGAATACCTGATATCAGGGCCTGTCTCCTCACCTATAAATAAGAAGTGGCACCCTTTTTTTCACATTAGATAGTTAGTCCCTTAGCCGAACTATTGCCATTTTCCCCCTAGAGTTAGAATTATTTCTGTGTGCCCACAGTAGGAGTCATAGAGTGAACGGATCTTTATTCGAGCATTATGTACCTAAGCACACTTTGTGTACGGCAATAAAGATGAACTTTATGATAAACCTTTCACATTCAGAATAGATTAATTAGCATTAATTATTATTTAATGCTTTCCTAGTTGATTAATGATTTCTCTCACCCTACAACTCTCTTAGTTAAATACACTCAGTACAACCACTTTGAGCATTCGTGTAGCGCTTGGTAACCTAGTGACAATTACCATTTGGTAATCCCAGCAGCATTGCACTGGTTTAGGATGTTTACAGAAAGTGGGAACGGATACTAGTGTTAGGAGTAAGTAGAACTTAGTTAACGAGTAGTTAAATTAGATTAGTTACTTAGTTATCTCTCTCCCCCTCCTTACTAGCGCAGGATATAAAACACATAAAATCTATAAAAATCATATGCCTCAAGCTTACTTAACCATACAACCATGACATACAAGTAAGTTTGGGAAGACAATGATTAACCAAACTATTATTGTTCCACAAAGGCGCATAGGCACTTAGTCCTTGGAATTCGATCAGATAGTGCATGAAATGCTCGTATTCATATGGTTGAGCATAGGGGTACCTTGCCACTCATCACGTATAATGCTAAATATAATGTATATTTGACGTTTTTCATGACATCCAAGAATGGGATGTCACACATGAGAACTATAAATTTTAATGTCCAATTTAAAGAACATTTTAAAGTTCAATTTTTTAGTAAGATATTTATTCTTCCATTAATTTTTTAGATAATTTAGAAGCAAATTGGTAGTTTAATCAATCCCATTAACCATATGAAATGTATTTTTCCTACCATTTGATTATTTTTTTGGTTGGGATCAATATTTTTAACTGTTAAAAGCAATTGATATTGCAAGCAACCAAGAAGATTTACATTCAACTAATTACATATTATAATATTCCTAACTCATACAACTTTTGTCACCATAGAGGATATTTGTGTTGTTTAGATGAAATAAATATAATTTACAAACATCAAAAGGCATATGAACATATAAACATAAAAATTAAATTCACAACACTTTATTCTTGAGAAACTGATATAATTGACACAAATTTTAAAGCAATACAACTTTCTTTTTATAAGTGTACATAATAAGGACTCTTATATATGAATGTAATCTAATTACATGCAACTTAATAGCCAACCAAAGTAATGCAACTAACCAACTGATGAACCACATTTTTCCATCTTCCACGATGTCAGGGTATATACCCTAAGTTTATAAATATTGCATCTAGGCTTCAATTTTTGCATAGTTTCAATTTAGTTTTCAAGTGGAGTAGTGAAGTTTTTGTTGTTTCTTTTCCTTAGAGTTAAAATATTTTCTGAGTGCCCATAGAAGAAGTCTAAGTGTATACGATTCTTTGTTGAAGCACTAATGTACACAAGCGTAGTAGTGTAATGGGAATAAAACAAACTCTTTTGACAATTCTTGTAGCACTAAGAATAGATTAAGATTCTCTTCAATGCATTTTACTTTCTTGCTCTTTACTTTAATGCATTTGAATTAAGCAATTTCTTTTCAGTTGTTAATGAACACGAGCATGACCACTTCGAGCATTCATATAGTACTTGGTAACCCAGCAACACTTAATGTTTGGTAGCCCAAAAATGCTATATGTGTTTAGGATGTGTTCAAGAAAGTGGGTCGGTTACTTATGTTAGGCTAGATAGGTAGTAAACAAGTTAAATTTTAAATTACTCTACTCTTCATTCTTGTTGTAGATGACCAAATCTATAAAATATAAAGTAAGAAACATCATATACCTCAATTACACTTAAACCATACCCTTGAACCTCACAAGTGTAGTTGGGAAGACAACGAATGTTCTCAATGCCCATTTCACTTCATAGAAGAGCTAGTGCATGAAATAACTATAGGTCCATGGAATTTGACTGGATCGTGTGTAACACCTTAGTGATTCGTATGGTTGGGCACAGGGGAACCTCACCGCTCATCATTGGTGCTGTTGCCAAGGACCTTTTTGTTGTTTTTGTGTGCTATCTATGACCTAGTGAAAAGTATTTAAATCATTGGAATGAACCTTAGAGTCATATCTTATGTTACCATTACTACAACAAATTCTTAGAGCACACTGTGATTTTTTTTTATTTTGCTAACTGAAAATGTCTTCTTCTCATGGGAGTAATTCTCTATCCAAGGCTGATAGAGTTAATTCACCAAAGCCTCAGCAGTATTTAATTATATATACTTATCCTAATGAGTATATGCCAAACTTCATCTTCATCCTACACTAGGATGAACAACTACGGTGGTGTGACATGGAGGTCAACATTGTGTTGCCATCCAATCATGCTGCTCATATAATGCTCTATTAAATGCTTGCATGATGTGGTCTTTAGGATGGCCATGGGGAGTATATTGTGGAAGATGCTGATGCAGGGATTATCATCCCACTAAAGCACAATGTCTGCAGGATCGATAGCTAGAGTAGTGCTATGAGTTTTCAAAGGGAAAAGGACTTAACGATTCTCCATTCCTGTTGTATCAACAAGCTAGTTGGGAACCCTTATTTGGGGCTTTTTCATTCAATGAAACTCTTCTCTTTGACTTCGGTGAAGGAGGTCAAAATTAGAATCTGCACTCCACAGTTTACAATCCTGATTTTGGTAATAAGGGATCCAATCACAAAGAAGGATTTCAAGGGGTAAGTTAAGACAAGGATGTAAACAAGAAGCAAGATCATGATCGTGGTTGCGATCATCAAAGAGTTGGTAGTAGGCATTGTGATGGTGTTGGTTCTTCTTCATCTTTTCCTTCATCTTCTTCTTCTTCTTCTGGCTCCAACCATGATCGCAGAGGGTGAGATCATGATGGAGGTGATCAAAATGAACACAATGATCAATGATACCACAATGATCGAGGGGACCATCAAGATAGGCAAGAACAAGGGCGTAGATGTTCAAGAGAGGCACATCACCATGAATGAAGGGGTAGTAGAGGGCATCATAGGCACCATGATCAAGGCCTCGATGAGCCTCTATTTGCTACCCAAAGTATTCTTAACATTGTAGAGGCAGTCAAAATCCCAACAAGGCATGTGAAAGATAGTCAGATCAAATGGTTAAACATGAACAATATTCCTCGATTTGAAGGAGGATATAACTATGATCTGTAGAACCATCTTCAAGCTTTCCAAGATGCATGTGCATTGTAGAACATAGAGAATGAGTGGAAAAAATTGAAGTTGTTCCCTAGGACACTCATCAAGGAAGCAGAAAACTAGTACCGGTCCTTAGAGTAGAAATCTATCAAATGATGGAGTACCATGCTTGAGTTGTTCAATGATAAATATCAAACGTACCCCAAAGTGTCCAACTTAAGGAAGCAAATTCAAGGGTGGAAACAAGGAATACATGAACCCATGGATGCTACCACTGGCTGATACTATGTCTTGATGCACAAATGTCTTGATCATGGTTATTCTTAATTGGTTCAACTTCACCACATTATAGATGGGCTTCGTAATGAAACAAGGAAAACCCTTAGTGTCTATGCCCAAGGGCTTTTGTCAGAACTTGTTGCCCATCAAATACAAAGATTAATAGAGTAGGTCACCAAATAGGAGGGCAAACTTAGAAAAAGAGAAGGTGCAAAAGAGTACAACTGTGATCCTTCCATTCGCAAGAGGGAGGTTCAATTTTGCGACAGTGAGGATGAGTCTTTATTTGATGAGGGAGTGAATAAGAAAGTATTGCCACTCCAACAATTCCAATCTAAACTTACAACCAAGGTTGATCAATTAAGTAACTCAATGGACAATAGATTCCAAGTTATCCTCAAAATTACTAAGGAGTCCAAAGAACAAAGTAGTGAGTGTGAGCGTAGGAGGTGTAAGGAAGCTAAACATGCATATCACAAAGGTAAGGGCAAGATTGTTGCAATAGCAGAGGTTGTAGATAGTGAATCAGATGATGATCATGGATGTGACATCTATCAGTATAAACATTCTAAGGGATATTGCCCCATTATGTCACATTTACAGGAGTCTGGGATGTATGCCTTACATCCATGACTTACACAAAGGCAAACATCCAAAAGGTTAACTTATCCTCAAGGTAATCTTAGGCAATTCCACCAAGAACAACCATATTATCTAAGTGGAGCTCCACTGCAACTGTATGTACAGTATTAGCAGTGACAACAACCAAAATCATGGGCACTAGCACCACCAAGACAACAATACCCTTATCGATAACCTGATCCATATGGTTATCATGTGTAGAAACCCATGTCTCTACATGACTGCTCCAGCCACATCTCTAATTTTCAACCTCACTACCATCCTTCAAATTATTATTAAGCTCATTTACCACATGAAAGAAGGGACACCATGTCTTATCCTTATTCTCCTCCTGTCCTTGCACATACTTCTCCAGTTGCATAGTTATTGCCTGCTCCACTAATGTAGGGTAAACTACCCTCTTAACCACAACAACGTAACGCTATGTTGTTAATTTTCAACTGGATCATCAATTAGGGGGGGGTCAAATGCTCGCTCAAAGAAAAGACCTTTCTTTCAACCCCACAGTCCACTTAAGCCTTCACTTACACCCATGGTTGAAAACCCTGCTCTTTCCTCTTCTTCCATATCAAATTCCTTTGGGTCTCCTTCAAACCAAAATCTACCAAGGATCCATATTGTAATGCTTACTCACACTATGTCTAATTGCATCTATGTAGGAAACCTTCCTAGGAAATTAACCAATCCTAGAAGTCCTCTAATTTACTTGCAAATTACTAGGAATGAACCATGCAAGGCTCTTCTCATTTCAAGTTCTGATGTTAATTTAATTTCTCATGAGATGTACACTACATGGAACTTGCCTCCTCTTAATAAGAGTAACATTAGACTAGAATTGTCCAACTAGTCCATCACTATTCCATTGGGATTAGTAGAAGACATTGTGATCACTGTCTGTGGGTGGTCTTATCCTACTGATTTCTTGATAATCAAAGTGGAGAACTACAAATGGGGCTTCCCAATCATCATGGGAAGGGCATGGATGAGCATTGTCGATGCAAGAATGTGCATCAAAGATCTTTCCCTGGAGATATCTAAAGAAAATACATTTGGAAAGATCAAGAAGAGGAGAGTTCCATGCATCACATACAACGATACAGGGTGTACTTGTGTACAGAAACTTTGGGCCATAAAGTAAGCATCTATCTCTACATGCAAGCAGTGTGCAACGGAAGTAGAAATTGAAAGGTGTGTATATGTAGTAGACACAAAAAAAGAGGGCACCTAGTGGCTAACTACTGATTCTGAAAGCAACACACTATGCATGGAACCAACTAAAAGCTTGACATGTCCATATGTTATGAGTATGGATGAACTAGAGTAGTTTTATCACCAACTCTCTGATGACACAATTGATGATACTCATTGGGAAGAGCTAGAAATTCTTAACAAATTTAAACAAGAGCCCCTTGAGCTGAAAACATTACTAGCTACAATGGAATATGTATTTTTGAAGAATGGGAAGTCGATTAATCAATGCAAAACTTGCTCCAAAATAGAAAAAGATGTTGTTGAAAGTAGTTGAAAGATGGTCAACAGCTTTTTCTTGGGCATATCCTAAACTCACATGGATTGATCCTAGGACATGCTAGCATCGCATCTACACCAATCTGGCCATGAAGCTAAAACAACAACCATAGAGGTATTTGAACCCCAAACTAAAGTAGATCATCAAGGAAGAAATCAAGAAAATTTTCAAGGCAAGGTTCATCTATCTCATTGTAGATAGTGAGTGGGTTAGCCCACTTGTGATTGTACTAAAGAAAGGTGGCAAGTGGCAGGTCTGCATCAATTTCAAGCTACTAAATATGGCAACATTTAAGGATCACTTTCCATTGCCATTTACTAGGTGCTTAACACAATATCTAGGCATTGCTACTACAATTTTCTAGATGGTTATAGTGGCTAGAACCAAATTCAAATTGCACTAGAAGACCAAGCAAAAACAACATTCACAAGTCCCTGGGGAACTTTTGCATATCGCAAGATGCTGTTTGGTCTATGCAATGCTCGTTTCACATTCCAACACCTGGTCTTAAGCATTTTTCAACAGTAGATCAGTACTGGTGTAGAAGTCTTCATGGATGACTTCTCCACTTATGGAGCTACATTTGAGCAAGCCTTGAACCACCTTAAGCAAGTGTTGAAATGATGTGCCAAAACTAACTTGCGGCTCAATTGGCAAAAAAATCACCTAATGGTCCAAGAGGACATTGTACTAGGGCATAGAATATTGCAAGTAGGAATTGAGATGAATCCTAAAAAAATAAGGGTCATCCAAAGAATAACCTACTAGCTAGAAATAGTTAAATATGTTCGGTCATTCCTTGGACTTACTAGCTACTACCGATGATTCATAGAGAATTTCTCTAAGATTGCAAAACCATTGGTGGAGCTGACAAAGAAAGATGCCCCCTTTTGTTTGGACCACAGAATGTGAGAAAGCATTTCAACAACTAAAAGAGAAGCTTGTAGAAACTCCAATCCTACAAGCACCTCATTGGTCCAGACCATTTCATATTGTGACAAATGCATCAAATTATGCCTTGGGAGTGGTGCTAATACAATTAGATGACAAGAAACGACCATATTACATCCACTACACTAACTGAAGCATTATGGGTGCATAACTAAACTACATCACCATAGAGAAAGAATTGATGGTAGTGGTGTTTTCTCTAAAGAAGTTCACGCACTATGTGCTTGGATACAAGGTGTTTGTGCACATGGACCATAGTGCCATTCGCTTTCTAATGAACAAGCCAATGGTGAGCCCTTGTGTCATACAGTGGCTAGTGATCTTGTAGGAGTTCAATCTTATGATGATAGATTGAAAGAGCATTGAGAATGTGATCACTAATCAATTATCTTGATTGTGATGGAACGACACAGAGGAAGAAAGCCCATTACTTGATACGTTTCTTGATGAACTTCTCTTTGTTGGAGCAATAATTGAACAAATGCCAATGAGCCAAAATTGTATGATAACATTCTCACCTGTCTTCTCACTTAGGAGATGCCACAAGGGTTGGACTACTAGAAGAAATAGTAGTTTCTTTACCAGGTAAAGCACTTCATGGAGATCAACGGACACGTCTACAAGGTGTGCACCGATGGCCTTGTTCATTAGTGTGTCCTTGATGTCGGTTAACTATGCATTCTCCAAGATGCTCATGAAGGTCCTTATGGAGGACATTATGCTAAGAGACGCATTGCCATTAAAATCTTGATGGTAGGGTACTATTGGCCAACACTTTTTAGGGATGTTCATCATTATGTCCGCTCTTGTGAATGATGCTAACGAGATGGTGGAATGACTACTGGAATGGAGGAACCTCAACAATGGATTCAACCATTAGAACCCTTTGACATCTAGGGCATTGACTTCATGGGTCCCATCACGTCCATGTCAAATGGAAAGGTGTGCATCATAGTCACTGTTGACTATTGTATGAAATGGGTAGAAGTAGTAGCCATCATCAACTGTACATCTTCAACTACTACTCAGTTTGTACAACAAAATGTTGTAAACAGGTTTGGTGTGCCACATGCATTAATTTTTGACAATGGAACTCACTTTATAGGCACTACTTTTTGGAAGTTCATGCAACGCTTGGGGGTTGAACATAAACTCACAACACCTTACCATCCCCAAGCTAATGGTCTAGCTGCAACATCGAGGTATATATCCCAAGTCTATAAATACTGCACTTAGTCTCCAATTTTTGCATAGTTTCAATTTAGTTTTCAAGCAAAGTACTAAAGCTCTTGCCATTTCTTTTTCTCAGAGTTAGAATATTTTTTGAGTGCCTATAGAAGGAGTTTGAGTGTGTATAGTTCTTTTTTCAAGCATTGATGTACCTAAGCGTAGTAGTGTGATAGGAATAAAGTGAACTCTTTTGACAATCCTTTCAGCACTAAGAATAAATTAAGATTTTCTCTAATGCATTTTACTTTCTTGCTCTTTACTTTAATGCATTTGAAAAGTAGTAGCATAAACCAAAGTAGTATCCCATGTGTCAATGATCCATCCCTGATGCCTGCTAATGTAGCAAAAGATGCCTTGTTGGTGGATTCAAGGCTATTTCCCTTCAAAATAAGGGCTTGAAGAGCATGGAAATAATCATGGATTTTGTGTTATCACAACCATTATTAAAGAACTACATAAGTCCTAATTCCTTTGTCAAATTCATTACAAGGATATGAAGCCTTATGGAGAAGTTTTGGCTTTGATGCTTAAGCCACCACCCTTCTCTTCAAGAGTGGGGCTTTGGGCTAGATATGTTAGAGTATGAACGTGTCATAGCTCTTATAAGAGAATGGTGTCTTTTATGGTTGTGTGTACTTGTTGTGGTCATGCTTATGTGTGTTATGTTGACCATGTCACTTATATAATTTCATGTGGCATACATGATACACTCCTAACCCATGCACTAACATGTAATGTACACTTATGTTGTGCATGCAAGTGTTGGGACTATTTAGGCATAGTCCATCTTGGATTTGCTTTAGGTTGTCTAGCTAATTTTTGACTCAAGGGTGGTGCCAAATGGTACTTCACCAAAGTAGTGCCATTACATCTAACACAAAAGTCTAACAAAAGGCTTAGTGTGCATAAGCTAAACTTAAAAATAAAAACCCAAAATACTAAAATATAAAAATATTAAAAATACTATAAAGAAAAATTAAAATAAAATAAAACAAAAAGAAAAAATAAAACATTAAAATATATTAAAAAGAAATAGGCAATTAAGAAAAAAGTAATAGCAAAGTAGATAGCTCAAACCACCAAAAGCATAGGCAATCAATAGAAAAAGGCTAATAAACCATAAGACATAAGTTAGCAAACAAGACATGAAGGGTTCAAATCACAAACATACCAAGAGGTAAAGAGTATCTAAGGTAGAGGTATTACAAGTACAACCTACTAGTTTCTCCAATTAGTAGTTGGATCTTCTCATGATTTGCAATTTTAGCCTATGGAAAACTCATTCTGGAGAGGATGATAGGTTGCATAGTGGCATGCACTCCTATGCCACTCTCTTTTGAAGATGTGTAATGCCATCATTTTTTGATATATCCATTACCTTCTAACAAGTTGTTTCATTGCTAATATATTGATCATCTCGGCTGAGGAGCAACACCAAATTCTAATTGCACAACTCATCAGAAGCTACCATATTATCATCCATGAGTTCATGGACATAGAGAACCTCTTAATGTTATGGTTGTTTGTTCCTAGGATGGGAATTCTTTTAGCATCTATGAGAAGAGGGATTATGTTACTCTAATAAATATCACACACATCACCAACTTCCCTTTAGTAGGTAACATCTTTTTTAAAGGTACATCTAGTAAGCTGAGTTGCTCAAGGTTTCTTTGTAGATGGCCCCTACCCCAAGGCCTAGAAGGACAGTTATTACTATGATAGCGTGAAAGAACCATAGAAGATTTTTGCATGTACTATTTATGAATTTTTGTTTTTCTAGTGAACAAAATGGCTCATCAGTGGAAATATTTAAGTTTTGTGGGTCCTCCACAATAGTCTAGTTCTCAAGTTACCTCTTTTTCTCCAAAATGTTGTTGGCCATGCAATTTAATGAGGTTGGGTAGGCAACATTCCCATTCTCAAACATGAAGGTATCATCAAGGCCATGCCCAAGGAGCATGATGTTTCACATGATCATGATTGTTGAGGGATTAGAGCTAGTGCTCTAATTTATCACAAGGCTTCCTAGAGACAATGACAAGCCCCACTCTCATTTGAAGAAGAAAAATTGTAATCTTGAACAAGGTTCTACTAGTAGTACTTAATGCAAGGGTTATCATGGTGGTGGGCTTTAAATCCTTGCTACTAATTAGGATTTCATTGATTCATCTATGGCTCATCCTTGGGGGCTACATGACTTTCTTTGTCTCTAAATGGTTCCCACAACTTGTCGCCTCTAGCATCACTTGGGAACAATGAATTTACCTACACGAGTTCATGCTATATGGGCTCTAGTAGATGTCCACACATGCACAATCAAACTACAATGTTAACTAGGACAATGCATGGAATAATTTTATTTCATGGGTCTAGTGGGCTTTCCAAAATTGTTGGACCCGATCAATACCTCTTTATGAATGCAATGTAGTTATTGAAAGAAAATGTTAATACTTTATATGTGCAAAAAATATAATACTATAGGGAAAGACATTTTAAAAAATAAACTTTAGGGATAATCAAAACATTGAACTCCAGAACCATAAAATAGAAACAGAGAACAAAAATAATGAAATCCAAAATCCTTAAACTATAAAATAGAATCATTGAACAATAAAATAGTTAAACTGCATAATAATGTTGAGTTATAGAATAGAATTATAGTGAACTTTTACAACAAAATTACAAATTAACTAAACAATTGTTATGAATAAACATTATAAAGTAAAGTAGAACACATTTGCAACTACATTGTTCTTCTTGCTAGTTTCCCTTGTTCTTCTTTGTACTTGATAATGTGTTGAATGAATGTAAGAAATATATTTTCTTTATTGTTCACAAATCTTCTCAATTACATATATTATAACAAATGATAATTTTGAGGCTCTTTTATGGTATCATATTTAGGTAATGAAACTTTGATATTTCAACATCTACTTTCAATTGTGTTAGTATGTTCAAGATCTTTAGAACAAATTGAATCATTAGCCACCTTGTGATGAAATTTTAATTACATAAGATAATTAGTGATGAGTGGCGAGGTACCCCTACACCCAACCATACGAATTATAAGCATTCATGCATGATCCAATTTAATTTCATGGATGGGACTAGTTGTGGCATCTATATCACTATGCCTTGATCGCAGTTCACTATCTTCCAACTTGGACTAGTGGTAGCTTTGTCACATATGGTTTAGTCCAGAGTGAGGCATAAGATTTTTATTATTTTATATTTTATTGTTCTATGATTAACAATAGGTTGAAACTAAATTTATAATTAATTAAACTAATCTAATTACTAATTAATAATCTACTACCCTAACATAAGCATATGATCCCACTTCCTATGCACATCTTGAACACATATAATGCTGCTGGGTTACCAAACATTAAGCATTGCTGGGATTACCAAAAGTCATACGCATACTCGAAGCAAATGTACTTATGTGCTTAATTAATTAACATGCATTAAAATGTAAATATTAACTAAGTACATGAAAAGTAAATTGCATGGAAAGTAAATTTAATCTAAGTTAAAGTGCTACAACGAATAAGAATCAATCTTGATCTTATTATTGTTCATGGAATATGTCCACGTACATTGCCAGTTGAATAAGACTTCGTTAACTGACTCAGATCCACTCTATGGGCAGTCACTAACTGTTCTCTAAGATCATGGAATAAAACTACAAGAATTTGGCTACTATATTAACAAAATTATCAAAAACTAATGCCCAAACTATGTGCCCAAGTGCTACATTTATAGGTTAGCATATATGCCCCTTAATGTTTGGTAACCCAGCAGCATATATGTCACATTTGGGCTCTAACATTGAATACCCAATGTCAAAGCAGATGAAAAAACATGTTTCATCATACCCCCATGACTAAATGAAAACTCGTCCTCAAGTGTAGAAGAGGAGGAACAAGTTATTTACAAAATATTGAAAAAGTATGGAATTATTGACTGACGCTAACTACTGACTAACTCTGAGCGCCACATTACAAAATTTTCTTCGAGTGGATGCATACAAAATGACATAGTGACATAAAGATTGGATCGACATTGAAGATTATAAAATTTGGAGAGGTCTTTAGTATAGATCCTATCATTTCTCCTACAAGTATTCTCATCATATGATACATTATTGGTCTTATGTGAAGAAGACATGGTTTTGTCTAATAATGTGTGTGATTTAAAATAGTAATGTTTTCTAAGAGATAGATCGTTACTACCTTATAGCGATTGTGTATAATATAACTAATCTAGATAACTAACACCATCCTTGGCAATGGCACCAATGATGAGTGGCAAGGTACCCTTACGCCCAACCATACGAATCACAAGCATTCATGCACGATCCGGTCAAATTCCATGGATGGAACTAGTTGTAGCATCTAGATTGCTATGCCTTGATCACAATTCACTGTCTTCCCACTTGGACTAGTGGTAGCTTTGTCATGTATGATTTAGTCCAAAGTGAGGCATATGATTTTTATTATTTTATATTTTATAAATTTAATCGTCTACAACAAGAATGAAAGGTAGAGTAATTTAAGATCTAATTCATCTACTACCTAGCTAGCCTAACACAAGTACCCGTTCCACTTTCCTGGACACATCTTGAACACATATAGCGCTGCTGGGTTACCAAACATTAAGTGTTGTTGGGTTACCAAGCACTGTATGTATGCTCAAAGTGATCATGGTTGTGTTCATTAACAACTGGAAATTAATTACTAAATTTGAATGCATTAAAGTAAAGTGCATTAAAGGAAACATTAATAAATTCTCAATGCTGCAAGGATTGTCAAAAGAGTTCAATTTTATTCCCATCACATTGTTGCGCTCAAGTACATCAGTGTTCGAACAAAGATCTGCACACACTTAGACTCCTACTACGGGCACTCAGAAAATATTCTAACTCAAAAGAAAACAAACTACAAGAGCTTCACTACTCTTGACTAAAAAACTATGAAAAACTAATGCAAAACTATTGAAACTAATGCCCAAATCATGCACCCAAGTGCTATATTTATAAGCCAGTGTATATTCCCCAACCTCGGATACTCGACATTACATCTGGACTCCGACGTTGGATATCCAATGTTGAGGCTCCAACGTTGGAGTAGATGAAAAAACATGTTTCATTAATTAATATTATACACCTTTCACATGTATGAATAAGTTGTGGTTCTAAGTTCAATATGATTGAAAATAACATTAATTAGTATTTCTTTTGCTTGATCAATGATGAGCAACAGGTACCCCCTATGCTCAACTATATGAATCATAAGTGTTCATACATGATTTAGTTGAATTCCATGGATGGGACTAGTTGTGGATCTAGATTGTTATGCCTTGCTCACAGTTTGCTATCTTCCCACTTGGACTAGTGGTAGCTTTGTCACATATGGTTTAGTCCAAAGTGAGGCATATGATGATTGATGTTGTTTTGGCCTTATGCTACTCCTAACAATAATAAAGAAATCAATTATTTAAACTAATTACAATAGAATATAAAGTCTAAACTAGCGTATGGTAATGAGTGTCTATTCCCAACTTGTCGTACATGCCCTAGACCCACGTATTAACTACTGGAATTACCAAGTGGCATGCTACTAGGATTACCAAGCAAATACATGTTTACGCTTGAAACTAGTCGCGCTCATTCTGCCAATTCATTAACATGCATGGAAATCTAAATATTGACTAAGTACATGGAATATAAATTACATTAAAAGTAAATTTAATCTAAGTCAAAGTCGTGCAATGAATAAGAATCAATCTCGATCTTATTGTCGTTCATGGAATGTGTCCAAGTACATTGCCACTTGAATAAGACACTGTATAACTAACTCAAATCCACACTGTGGGCACTCACTGACTATTCTCTAAGACTATGGAATAAAGCTACAATAGTCTAGCTACAAAATGACCAAAAGATGCCCAATACATGACAAGAGCACACATAGTTATAGGCAAAAAAGCAACATGTGATATCTGATATTCGATAATGCAACTTGTGCTTCAATATCAAGGCCTATGCAAAATACGATTCATCAATCAAGAACCTTCAACATAAACATATCTAAACCTCTTTCAATGCCCCTAAATATCCATTAATCTTTAACTTTCTTACCTTCGCCATATTTTCTTTTTCAAATTTTTATTCATCAACCTCCACAATGTTGAATGGTTCTCGACTTTTTGAAGGATTTAATAGTAATGAATCAGAGCAAATGTTCCTATAAAAATTATACCAATCCACTCTAATTGTTGCACATATTTCTAAATTTGAAGTTAAAAATCTTTAGTAGCTTCCAACACCAATAGTACACAAAGAAAAAAATTTGTCTCAAAGATAGATATAATCTTATCATCCATGTCTTATGCCTTAATCTTCTTTTTGTTTTGCATATATAAAAAACATACATATAGCCATCAATTCAAAAATTGTCTTTTTTTCATTTTTATCAGATCATTGCACTTGTTATACAAAATAGGTTCAAATGTAGGCAACAAATCAACTTCTTGACAAAATATAATCAAATCTTCCACTACTTGTGCCTTCTAATACAATAATAATGAATTTATTAAAACCTTGGAATATGATGTTACAACATTAGTGTTACTTGGTTGAGCTGCGATTATTTTGTTTGTATCAATATTTTCTTTGTCCATATCTTCATTTTTAGGGTTGGCTATAACATAGAGCTTTTGGCAAAGATTTTAGATAAGAGAAGAATCACATCACATGTTGAATAAAAATTCAAAGCTTTTCATGCTTGTAGTATAAGCAATTTAATTCTCCAACCATTGAGCAAAAAAAGAATAGGTAAAAGCAAAGTTTAAAAACTAGTAAAAGCTCAACTCAAAGATCAATTTCTATTGGATGGTCAATATCAAAAAAAGAAGAATGATTTTTGAAGAATTGGCTTTCATTTTGATGTAAATTTCAACATTTGAAAGGAAAAATTTTATTGCAATTCTCAATCACATCGATAAGGATTGTTACAATTCAATGTGTCACCAAAGAACTCTTGCTATGAGGAAAAAGAAAAGCAGTGTGATGTCAAGTGAAAAACAAAGTAGAGAAAGAAGGTATGAATATCTACTTTGGACAAACCAGAAGATTCAAATATTTGTTGCTGGAGCAAAGCCTTTTAACTTTAGGATCATATCGAAGCCTTTTTCAACCTTTTAAATCTAGCGGTACAATGACTTGTAAAGTACAATTATCCCCAACGCATTTATGCAACTGACTTCTCATAGCCCTCTTCAATGCGATGAACAACACTACTATGAATGTTATAGGTAATGACAACATTACCTACCGTGAATACTCAACCAATGACAAATGTTTCGACGTCTCTTACCATAGGTCACTCAACAAAACTAGTGCGGAGCTACCAAACCATTCCTCCACTACTTACCAAGAGTCCCTCCTACATTCTCACCCCTACAGGCCCACCACTGCTATCCCTAGCCGTGTCAATTTTATCCTGTTGCACACCTCTCCCTTGCCCTACACAAATCCCCCTAATACCACCCATCCAAAATGCCCAAGGATAAACATTGGCCTTATGCAAATTTACATACTATTTGCTCTTCCTAACTTGCCAAGCCCAATGACACTATCCCTAGTCTCATCTTTCTTGATAACTAGCAAAGTAACCTTTTCTGCCAAAACAGTTTATTGATTATTGCAAATATAGCAAGAAGTAGAGACATGTTCTAGAACAAAATATATGGAATGCAATTTTCATAGCAACATAAATAGTGCTGAATGTTGGGCAATAAAGAAAATACATGAATAACAAATTAATGTGGCAAAGTATGAATGCTTAAACGGATGTTGAATATTCTCACAAAAGGTAAATTATATAATATAGATATTAGAGGAAAACTTTGAGTGACTTCTATTTCAAATAAGATATAAAAATAACAACTTAGATGGTTTGGACAAATGCAAAGAAGATAAGACAATGAGCCTTGCTACATCATTATTCCAAGAAAACCAAAAAAAAACATAGAAAAAAATAATTTAAGATAATTTGAAGAAACTAGCACTAAACAAAGATCTAGCTCTTGATACTAATAAATGGGGAAAAAAAAAGGAAACTTATGTAGCTAACCATATTTTGTTAGGACAAGGCTAAGATTATGATAATGATGAAGGATACTCTACCCTAGAAAAAATTCCACTCTTTAGGCATATCTTGTCTAGATAATACAATGGAAATAATCCCCTTATTGTTGTAGCTCTCACCTACTTTATCTACTTGAATTTTATGTTTTTCTAAAAGATATGCATGGACTAGGTAAATTGAAATTATTTCATTTATACACTTTTTTCAAAACATCCTTTGCTTCATTGTAAATATCTTCTATATTATTATCTTGATGACCTTTCTTCAAATCATCTTCGTAAAATGCTTAGAGCTTGGACCAATTCACATCAATAACTTGACCTTTTCTATTTGCTCTTAGACAAGTTTCTTTTACAGGAGAAGTACAAAAACAATCTTGTAATAATCTTGACCTTTTCTATTTGCTCTTAGACAAGTTTCTTTTATAGGAGAAGTACAAAAACAATCTTGTAATAATCTTGACTCTAGAAAACTGGAGAAATCCTTTGGGGAGTAGGTTTTCAATTTGCCCACTAAGATATCACCCAGTTGTACCCACAAGCCTACTCTAACAAGATCATTTTTGTCCAAATGATGAAGTGAATAAGTTACTAATTAGGATATTTCTCTCATCATTTTCTCACACTTTGCTCTGCAAAATGTAGTCTTGTATTTTATGATATGAAAAAAAGTAAAAATATCTTTGTATATCAAACATTTACCAATGAGCACTGCATCTTCAAAGTTGTATAGCCTTATCAAAGATGAAAAATGGAAAAGCTGTTGAACTAGATAATATTCTTATAGGAGCTTAGAAAGCATTGGGAGATAACAATTTTTTGGCCAACACAATTATTTAACAAAATTTGGAAGACTAGAGAAATGTCTAACAATTGGAGAAAAACTTTTGTTGTTCCCATTTATTAAAATAAGATATACAAAATTGTGCAAACTTTAGAGGGATCAAGCTAATGAGCCATACTCTGAAGCTTTAGGAGAGAGTTATAAAGCAGTGTCTCAAATTTGAATCAATAATCTCAAAAAATCAATTTGGATGTATGTCAAGGAGATCTACTATAAAGGTTTTTTTTTTATACAATTGATGGAGAAATTCATAAAACATAGAAAAAATCTACATATAATTATCATTGATTTGGGAAAAGCATGACAAAATGACCAAAAATCTTTTTTGGCAAGCAAACCATAAATCGATCCACATCTTTTATGTGGTAGATGCATGGCAAATGAAAGTATGCATGGCATACATACATACCCATACGAAGTACTCTAGCTTAAAAAAATTCTAAGTATATGTGATAATAAATATAAAATTTGTAAATTAAGGAATTGTACACTCAACCTTGCACTTAATATAGCAATTGTGTACCACTATTCTATACAAGTTGGTTAACACAAAATATTTTTTGTATTATATAAACATGTGTCTCTAGGTCCCACCCCTACCTACCAACAAGGTGGGACCCAAGGACACACATAAGCATGGAATGTACATGGATGAAAGACCCATGACTCGTGAATTGGTTTATGGTTTTCCTTTTTGGTATGCCTTGTGGAAAAAAAAACATGTTGATAAATATATTGAAGTGCCTTGTGGAAAAAAAAACATGTTGATAAATATATTGAAGTGATCTAAAACATGTATGAAGGAGCTACTCCTAAAATTAGAACAATTTGTAGAATAATATTTAATTTTCCAAACATAGTAGGCCTATATCAAGGGTTTACACATAGCCTACACTTATTTGCTATTATTATGGGGAAATACAAGATAAAATCTCTTGGTGTGGGCTATTATGTTGTGTTGGTTGATATATCAAGAAATTATTGCTGCTAAAATGAAGTGGATACATGCTCTAAAATAAAAATACTTAAAAATTAGCATAAAACAATATATGTAATGCAATTTTAATGACAGCATGAATGGTAAAATAGAAATGCCTAGTCCCTCATTGCAAACAACTTCAATACCTAAGATTAATCCTTCAATCAAATGTTGAAATTAATAAAGATATCAAAAATAGAGTTAAAGCAAGATGATCAAAATAGAGTTGAAGCAAGATGATCAAAATAGAGACATACTATTGTCTTATGTGATAAAAGAATACCAACAAAATTAAAGAAAAAATTTTACAAAACACAAAAGAGACATGAATAATAAATCAAAGTGGTAAAAAGATGAATGTTTCTATAAATGTTGAATGTTACTAGAAGAGATAAACTACATAATACAAACATTAGAAAAAAATGGTAGCTTAGATGATTTTTGATAAACTACAAAAATGGTAGCTTAGATGGTTTGGCCATCTGCAAAGAAGACTTGAAATGTCTTCTATTTTAGATAAGCTACAAGACTAGTGACTTGCATAGTTTGAACATATGCAAAAAATATTAAACAATGAACTTATAAGCAAAAGTTGCTGCATCACTCTTTCAAGAAAGCAATCAAAAATGAATACCATAAACAATACAGAAAAAAACAATTGAAAATTATTTAAAGAAACTACAAATAAACCAAGATCTAACTCTTCATAAAGATCAAGCAAAAAAGAACTCATCTACCAACCAATCCAATTTTATTGAAAGGTAGAATGATGCCACAACCCTATTTTAGACAAGGCTAAAATGATGATGATGGTGCTATTTGCTTGGTCACAATAAATCAAGGTAACACTACCTTTGACCGCAATTTTACCGCGTGATACTTCCTTTGACCGAAATTTTTGTACTGTCCATTGGAGTTTGCTTTTGTTGGGCCAGGTGCCGAATTTGGCGTTTGTAACTTTCTTTAAAAAAAATGTCCCTAAGT
Organism: Gnetum montanum; assembly: GCA_015680685.1. Classification (NCBI taxonomy): domain Eukaryota; kingdom Viridiplantae; phylum Streptophyta; class Gnetopsida; order Gnetales; family Gnetaceae; genus Gnetum; species Gnetum montanum. The sequence goes on along the minus strand of MNCI01004118.1, from coordinate 166,112 downwards.
ACATTAAAATATCATAAATGATAAATCTAGGGCACGTTAGGTACGTCTGATTACAGTACTCCCCTTAAAATTAAACACACCTCGCCAAATTGCCCTGATCATTACTATCGAAATTCTGATCAAAGGTCACGTATGACATTGGCGAACATATCATACTCAACATAAAACAGATGGTATCAAGTTCGACTCAAAAGAATTGTATACAAATACTCAAACATATGTCATATTCCCTTGCCAATTAAACATCAACGTTTATAGCAGATCCAAAGGGTCTCTGAAAATGGTCCCTCGTTGCTGATGATTGCAATTTGCGTCTCGGTACCCTTCCAGCAGTGTGAATTCACTCCCACTCAAATAACGACAATAAGTCTACTGTATAACTACATATTATGCTCATTCTCATTGTCTACTATAAAAACTGTTGGCTGGAAGGTACATAATGGTGAGTTTCTTATGAGGTCTCATATGGGAGACGACTGGACCCTGCCTTGTAAACTCCAGTGTTTCCTTCAATGACATCTCAAAACTTGGTAAACACGACAGTATAAGGCCAGGGGCTTCTTAAACGGTAATTTCATGCGTACGCCGGTACACTCATTTAAATTTAATTATATACAATGACGCTTATGATCACAAAAAGTCTGCCTGGTCTGTGAGTTAGCGATGAGAATTGCTGAAAGCAAAAGTTTTTAGAAGTGCAATAAGGTCTAGTAAGTTCGCAACAACTTTGCAAGCATTTGACATTCGCAGATTAGATAATAATCCATTCAGAACAACCAGAAGTTTCCTGGAAAATCTATTTCTGTCGTATCCAAATGGTGAAAATAGTCTAAATAGCAAAAATGTAAAACATAAAAAACTGGATAAGTTTCCATTAATTAGGATTGCTGCAATTTGCAATATGAAAATAATTTGGGTAAAAAAACGGTGATCCAAAAGTCTTGCTTGTGCCCAACAGCACCCTCATGGACTCCAGTACAAAACCATATCCCATTAACAAGCAATGGCTCTATACCTTTACTGCATACTTCCTCATTGGAAAGTTCATCTCTTTCTTCTTCTGTTTCTCAGTCTTCAAAGACAACTGAAATGAAACATCAGAATAATGTTTAATCAAAAAGAGACATTCTCATTATCAAAGAAAAAAAATGTAAACCCAGCTTACGGCAAACAAAAAAAAACATAGAAAATTCAAAGATGAAACCTACAGTGTGTCCAAACGGAGAAAACAAACTATCGAGCTACTTTACAAAATCTGACAGAACAAAAAAAAAAGAGGAAAAGGAAACATGGAAGACAGTCCTAAAAAGATTGAACAACCAAATAGCTAAAACCTATTGAAAACCAGTTTCAAAATTTCAAAATCCTAAAATTTTATAACGTTTTCAGAGTGAAAGAAATGTTGGAGGAAAAACATTTCAATGAAAATAAAAACAAAAAATGCAATCTGCCAAAATCCAAAACAAAGTTTCAAAATTCATCGTGTACACAAATGCTAATTTCAGGGCAAGATATTTCCACATCAGGAGAAAACAAAAAAATAACATAACCAGAAAAACACCCATTAGGGAACTACAGGACCATTTGGGCAGCTAAGGAAGTTCTCGATAGTTCTTATGGCAATCAACTGTCTATCTGCCAACAACCAGCACATGCATCTCTACCATGTCCAGGGAAATATGAGGGCGACACAAAACCTAATGTTTTTAACCTAAAACTCAAACCATTACTATTAAGCCATGTCCCAGCAACTGGGTCTACTTTCATACATGGGCAATACATTCTATTATTCTTTAAAAGTTCTTCTGGACAATATCATTGTTGGTTCTCAGAAAGATCGTTGTTGTTAAACATGTCAGAGACAATCTCAACGCAAATCCTGGTAGGAAAAATACAGTTATATGAAAAACATGCAATTGCAATGTAATTCGTATTTACAAAAACTCATTAAACATTTTTTTCAATTTTGTATTGCTTCGTTTGATTCAGCAATCACAAAATTTTTCTTACAACATCAGATAAGCAATCTCGCGTCTTCTCACATCTACTTAATGGAGAACTAACTAAATCGTGGAACGCAAATCTGACCCACCAAGGGTTCGTGACCAAAATAATTCTACAGTATAAAAAGTAACTCGTGTCACAGAAAAACTAAAACATTTCTTAATCATAAAAATTTGGATTTGGAGCACATCCAATAGCTCTTTTAGGATCTTAGACATCGACAAAGGAAAGGAACATGATCATGCATCATTAACACAAGAGAACATACTGACTAAACCAAATTCTGAGGGGCTGGTATGTTTAGCATTCAACACTCGGGCATAAAATTTCAATTCGGTGCAGAACAAAACGGAATTTTGATGTATATCTCACAGCATTCTATTATGCAGAATAACAAACCAAACATTCGATCAGTAGATACCTGGTGCTTTGAAAGACGCCTGCGTATGGCACGGGTTTTTTTAGGGCGCAGATCAAGGGGCAGATATTTCTTCTTCTTGTAGGCCTCCCTAAGAGCCGACTTCTGCGTTTGCGATATCACAGTCAACACCTGCGCAATCGATTTCCTCACTACCTTGCTGCAACATCAAATCCGAGAAATACAGTTACACGAATGAACCAAAACTTGAAAAGAATAAAAAAACAACAGAAATCATGGAGAAATAGTATGAATGACAGTAAATCTACATCTTGGAAAGTTTGTTGGGCGCTCCGCCGGTGACTTTTGCAACCCTCAAGAGGGCAAGCTCAGCCTTCAATTCTTTGAGCTGGTTCAGCAGATCTGTTTTAGACTTTGCCCGCAGTTCATGAACCTTAATTCTTGCTGCACAACAACAAACAATGAATCGGATCAGAGGGTGGTTTTCGCAAAACGTAAAAAGAATCCGAAATGAAACACCACAAATAGGTTACCCATTGCTGCAACGATCGCTCGCTCGTTCTGCTACCCAAAACCTCTGCCTAATCCCTGACGAATGACGATTGCCAAAGACTCTCAGCCACGCACACTCCCACAATATAGGGTTAGGGTTTAAGCGACGACCAGGGTGCCCAAGGGCATAAGGGTTTTTTCATTCTCTTTTTAATTTACCTGTTTACTTTTCTTTCCCAAGTGACCTTGCGTATGCGCCCTTATTTTGTTGAAGGTGTTTGTCACGTAACAATGAATGAGGTGTTAGATTAGTAATTAGAGAGGTATTGGAAGTTTGAAATAATTGTAGTGTAGATACATTTCAAGATATAGTCTAATTAGAACTTTATAACTTAACATTACTTTTGATTTGTTAACTCCAAGTCATGGGTTGAATATTGAGTTATAAAGCTTTAACTAGGGTTTACCTGTATTATAATTATTTTTGGGTTCTAATTATATTATATGTTGGTATTTATGGAATCATGCTCATGGGTTAATTATATTTTTGCTAAAGTTTGGGAAATATTCTTCTATAAAAATTAGTAAATATACAGACAAAAATAAGTGTCGAGCAATTTCACAATTTAGATTTAGATGTCACCAATTTATTCTTGATGGCCTCATCACATTGAAATATTTTATTGATTGTGCAAAAAAGGAAAAATAAAAGAACTTTGGTTTGCTTTGCCAATTTCTTTAAAGCATATGACAGACCCCAAAAAATAAACATAATAAAAATAAAAATTCAAAGTACAAAAGTAGAAAAGCAAAGGAGAAACTCCAAAACAACAAAAAGGAAAGACCCAATGGTTTTGGGGATGCCTTTTCAAATTTTCATCCTTACAACCAATCTTAAAAACCTCCTCTTTGGGGTAGGAAAAGGATTAAATCTTGCCCTTGTTTAGAAGTACCGAAATGGATTTTCACTTCCTCTTAAAGGCATCTTGTTAATAAAAAAGAAAACTAAAGAGAGACATTTAGGAATTTAGTTGAAGCATCTATTGTTGAATGATGTTACCTTAAACTAACAATGGAAGAAACATTAGATGGAGAATCTCTGCGAAAAACCACATTACATAAAAACTTCTAGATCGTATGAAGAATAAGAGGATGAAAGTAGTGCTAAGTATGAAGTAGAAATCCTAGAAGTTGAAGAGTGTCACTAGATAAAACTTCATCTAATCTTGGTTGAAAACCATATCAATACTTGTTACACCAAGTCCAAGAGCTATAAGGGGACATGTGCAAAAACAATATATAAATATAGCTTTCATGTTGCAAACAGAACATCTTGAATCACGAACACCCAAATGAAAATGTCAAATACTAATAGGCAAACCTTGATGAATCAAATACCATAGAAAATATCTAATTTTTGGAGGAGTAGTGACATGTCATATCTTCTGAATTCGTTGCTTCTATAACAACACATTATGACCTTCAAAGATAATTGAATCTTATCCAAATATTAGTGTTATAACTAATAAGAATATACACAATCTTGAATTGATATGGAAAACATGATGGTCATTAATCCAAGAAAAATCAAGAAAGCCGTTATGAGAATCTTGAATAGTTACACTTTTGTCCAAACTATCCAAAAGATCAAAAAATGTAGACTTTTTAGAAACATTAATGCTATAGAGACTTTGAAACTCAAACTAAGTAATCCAATGACTATGATATGAAGATATGAAAGGGAGGAAATGCTAACTTTACACCATGTACTACAAAGGCGTGAATGCTTAATAATCCATTGTTCATTATTAATGGGAAGCAACCAAGAGAAATCTTATCAAGCATAGATGTAAAAACATTAATATTATTAAAGTTCCAAAAATCACTGATAAAACTCCAAACCTTCCAAATATGCTTTATGACAATAGAACCTGATGAGTGGCAAGGTACCCCTACACTCAACCATACGAATACGAGCATCTCACGCGTGATCCAGTCGAACTCCAAGGACTAAGTGCTTACGCACCTTAATGGAACACTTAAGGTTAATCAATCGTGGTCTTCCCAAACTTACTTGTATTGTTACGGTTGTATGGTCAAGTAAGCTTGAGGTATATGATTTTTATATCTCTTATCTTTTTAATGTCTTATGCTAATAGGGGAAGGTGAAGAGAACTAAGTGACTAACTTTCATTAACTATTCACTAACTAAGTTCTAATTGTCCTAGCACCAGTATCCGTTCCCACTGTTGGGATTACCAAACGCTACTCATTACTGGGTTACCAAGCGTTACACACGTGCTCAAAGTGGTCGTACTAAATGCACTTAACTAGGAGAGTCAAGGGTTGAGAGAGATTGATTATCTAGGAAAGCATTTAAACATTTAACAATAATTAAATCTTATTTAGCTTAGTCCATATGTTGCAAGGTTTATCAGAAAGTTCATCTTTATTACCATACACAAATGTGTGCTCAGGTACAATTTGCTCAAATAAAGATCCGTTCACTTTAAGATTCCTACTATGGGCACATGGAAATTATTCTAACTTTGGAATGGTAAAACTGTTATAGTTTGGCTAAGGGTCTAACTCTAGATGCCTAAAATAGGGAAAGCCGCCTCTTATTTATAAACATTGCGGCAGGCCGCGATATCACATACGCGATATCGCGGGGGTGAACGCAATATCGCAGCTCATCATACCCCCATGATTGAATAAAAACTCGTCCTCAAGTTCCTTACAAAATATTGGGAAGGAATGGGATTATTAACTTGAATGACACTAATGGTGAATGGGGTGACATGTGAACGGATCATCATTACAGTACATGACAAAATGAGTGTTCATGACAACAAGAGTGAACACTATACACATCTAACATCTAGCCTTATTTGGCAGCTGAGAGAGAAGAGAGAAGAGAGAGAGAAAAGAAGAAGTCTGTTACCGCCGACGCCAAGATTGCGCTTTTCGTTGTCCATCCATAAGCGCATGATCAATCTTGTTCCTTGCATAACTGCTCCAGCACCAGTCCATTTCAAGTGTTCCCTCCAGATCCAATCCATTGTTGTATGATTGCCATCTGCACACACAACATAGTCTTATATTAGCAAGGGTAAATGAATCACAATGCAGTTGATACCTTGCCTCAATGTAAGGACCATTGGCTGAGTTGTGATATGGCTGATGCGGATTTTGGAGATATAACACTCGTGACTATCCAAGGTGTAGGGGTTAAGAGAAAATCGAAAAAATTGGACCAGGACCCCCATGACTAAGAGCAAACCTCCGGTAGTGATAGAATGGAAAAAGATAAGAATAAGAAAGATGGAGAAAAACAAACAACTGTAACACTGATGAAATGGATGTTAGAGGTGGAAATGAACAAAATAGATGGTGATTACAAAAATGTTTAAGGGAAAGAAGTTAACTGATGCACCAAATAGGAATGCCAGTGGGTCCTCCCCAAAGCAGGTTCATGCCCTTAATTCCCTTACAATCCCACATTCAAAGAGTCTGTAGGCTCTAAAAATGTCATTTGGAAACAAGAGTCAAAGTCTTAACTACAAGAATTTACCAAAAAAAAAATAATGTATCAACCAAAATATGGATTATTGATACAACTAGCAATGAGGTGAGAAATGGAGAAAGAAGGATGGAAAGAAGAGAATGGAATGGAGTCTCAAGAACAAGGTGGTGCATAGCCCCTTGTGTATTAATGGTTAATGTGACTTAGTAGATCTCATTCCAAATCCAACCTCAAAAAATCCACAATCAGTGACTTTGCATTAATACACTTGGCCAATGCATCCACTTGAAGTAGTAAGAATGATTCCACCAAAGAGTCACCACCATTCCGACGAAATGAAAAAGGAGAATGTAGGAAGCGAGGAAGGGCCTTAGTTAAAGGAAACGTTTTTATTTAGTTCCATAACTAGTGCTTGTAGCCTAGATGATTATTTTGTCTAAGGGGTGTGCTTTGAATTCTCACTGTTTTTCACCCTCTTTTTTTTGCATGAGAACCACACCATGCAAAGACTTATTATTTTTATTAGCTCAACTTCCCAATAACGAAGCAACGTCAGAATGGTAAGGAAAACTCAAGAAGAAAACATCCAAGCACCCAAGAGAATGGCCAGCACAAATGCATCAAATCCCCTTGAAGTTACACCCTTTTCAATCCTTGAGTCCTTCCTTAGTTTGAGAAATGCCTAGTCACCAATTCGTTGATAGTTCTTATTATTTAAGGAAAGGGACTATACACTTCCAAGCCAAGAGAGACCATAGAAATTCATGGATGTATGGATGACGTGGACTCATTGCCTCTTATATTAAAAGAACCATACCTTAGTATCAACATTGTAACTCAAAGGTAAAAACCAAACATTAGCAATCAATGGAATACAGTTCATACCACCATCATGAGCACTTATTAGGTGACAAACCTAACAAAATAAATAATCACACAAATAAACAAAAGAGTATGAACGATGTTGCAAAATAAAAACAAGAAAAGTTAAAAAAATTTGTAAAACAAAAATGTGTAAAATGACAACTCAAAAAGGAGCTGAGGGCCTCAAATGATTAGCATAAGTGGCCATCTCCCCCATGACTAAGTTGGAAGGGGGAGATCCAAAATAATGAGTGAGGTTGTCCTTTCTCATAGGTACTATGTGCATTGACAGTTCTAGGTTCATGATAAGGTTTGGCCTATTGTACACCGACTAGTATTCTCCTATCGAAGCAGTTGTTTGAATTTTTTAGGAGTTTCCAACTTTCCCAAATTGATGTTTTTAGGTTAAGGGTTGGAAGTTGGCGACACTCTTGCTCCAGTGCATCTATGCCTTCTACGTGGGCGCAAGTTGGTCCCCCAGTTAGTTCCATGCACGTTGATGAGTTGCTCTCTTGATTAGCTGTCAACCACTAGGTGTCTTCTTGTTGTGTGGTTGCTACATACAGGCATTTTTGTATGTTAATTTCTTTGGCACACCGGTTGCATGCAGGAAATGTTGAACATTCCTGTATGTAATCACCCCCTATATCACTGTATGTGATGCATGGAACTTTCTTCTTCTCGATCTTCCCAAAAGTGTTTTTCTTAGATATTTCCAGGGAAAGATCGTGGATTCCTAGGCATGCATTTATGGTACTTAGCCATGCCCTCCCCATTATTATTGGGAAGTCCCCTTTGTCATTGCTTACTTGTATCACTAGGAAATCAGCTGGGTATGACCAACCACACACAGTGGTAACGATGTCTTCCACCAGTCCCAAGGGAACAATGATGGACTAGCCAGCCAGCTCTAAGTGAATATTGCTCTTCTTTAGTGGAGGTGGGTTCCAGGCTTTATACATCTCTTGTGATATTAAGTTGACTCTGGAACCTGAGTCCAGAAGAGCTTTACATGGTTCATTCCCAGTGACTTGGAGATAAATTAAAGGACTTCCAGGAACAAAAAATTTCCTGGGAAGGTGGCCCTCCTTAATCCAGTCAGTGATGGCATGTGTTAACATAACCGTGTGTGTTAAGCTCGATTTTTGGGTTGAAGGAGGCCCCGAAGCCTTACTTAATAGGGAGGTGTTCAGATGTTCAACCGCTTATGATGGTGAGGGCTTGGTTGGATTGTTGGTTCTGAAGAAAGATCTTTTCTACATAAGGTTGTCAGAACCAACTACGAGTTGAGGATTCACAGCCCTCGTGACATTGGGTTGCTATGGTTGAGTGGGGAGTTCCCCTTGCATTGTTGGAGCAGGTGGTAATGGAGCTATCGGTGTAAGAGTTGTGGATGGGTTTGGAGGATGGTATGTCTATGAGTTGTCTTGCCCAAGAGAAGGAGTCCTATAATACTCCCGAGCTTGGTAGTGACGTTGTGGTGTCATGTGATCAACAAAGTCACGTGGAGAGATTGGCTACTGCACGTAGTAGCCATATGGATCCGGTTGCTGGTAAGGGTATTGTTGCCTTGGCGATGGCATCCCCCATGACTATGGGTATTGCCACTGTTGGTGTTGCTCAATAGGTTGTGGCAGTGTTCCACTTGGATAATATGTTGAAGGTTGGTAGAACTACCTTGGGTTACCTTGGGGATAAGGTAACCATCAGGGTGCTTGCCATTTGTTAAGTCGTGGGTTAAGTGCATACATCCCAGACTCTTGCAGATGTGAGATTACTGGGTAACATCCCTTAGGATGGTCGTATTAGCATATCTCACATCCACCATCATTGTTCGTATCATAATCCACAACCTCTTCGATGATAGCCATTTTCCCCTTACCTTTGTTAAGTGCATGGTCCATGTCCCTCTTTTTCTTTTTGTCATAGTCACTACTTTGCCCCCTAGATTCCTCTACAATTTTAAGGACAGTTTCAAATCTACTATCCATGGAGTCCCACATTTGGTCTATGTTTGCTAATATTTTGGTTGTTAATTTTTGGAGTGGCAAGGTTTTCCTATTCACCATCTCTTCAAGTGGTGACTCTTCCTCCTCACAGAATCTTACTCCCCTTTTTCGAAGGGAAGGATCGTGGTTGTACTCTTCTGCACTTTCTCTCTTACATAGCTCCCCTTCTTCCTTAGCTACTTGCTCCAACAATCTATGAACTTAATGGGACCTAAGCTCTAATAATCTCCCTTGGGCATATGTTCCAAGGGTTCTCCTAGTTTCATGCCTAAGTCCATCTACGAGATGGTGTAGTTGATCTTGCTACGAATAACCGTGGCCTAGGCAACGATGTAATAGTGCATAATAGTGACCCATGGTAGCATCCAACGATTCATGATTTCCCTGCTTCCATCTTGGATTTGCTTTTGCAGGTTGGACACCCGAGAGTACATTTGATACTTATCATTAAATAGTTCTAGCATTGTACTCCACCTCTGAATGGATTCCGGTTCTAAGGACCAGTACCAGCTTTTCGCTTCTTTTATTAGTATCCTTGGGAATAAATTTAGTTTTTTCCATTCATTCTTGATGTTCTACAAGGCACATGCATCTTGGAATGCTTGTAAGTGGTTTTGAGGATCAGCGTTGTATCCCCCCTCAAATCGTGGGATGTTATTCATGTCTAACCTTTTGATTCTGCTATCTTTTTGGTGCCTTGTGGGAATTCTTACAGCCTCTTTGATGTCTAACATGCTTCTAGTTGCGAGTAGGGGTTCTTTGTGGTCATCTCGTTCATAGCGTCTGTGATGTCTACGCAGTTCCCTACTCTCCCTTCTTGCATGCCTCGATCCTCTAGAGTGCCCTCATCCTTGCTCTTGACTCTCTTGTCAAGGTTTCTCACCCTGTTTACCTTTATCCTCACAGTTAGGCTCCTTATGACTGCGTCCTGATACTGAAGGGGAGGGTGAATGTGATGATGAAGGTGAAGAAGAAGGAGAACCATCGCCATGATGATGTTCCCGAACTTCTCTTTTATGGTCTCGGCCCCAATCGTGATTACGATCAAACTGCCCACCCTGATCATGTGTTTGTGTTCCCTCGTTGAACACTTGGTGTTCGTGAGGATCAGAACTAGGATTGTAAATCGTGAAGTGTAGGTTCTGATACACCACCTCCTGACCATCGTTAGGAGGGGGAACATTGTTTTGTGGAGAATCTATTGGAATAGGTTCACCACCCTCAATTTCGCTTAAGACGGGTGGAGCGTTGTGGGGTCCTTTGTCCTTCAACAATGTATAGTATCTCTCCTGTCGCAAGTCCCTTTGACATTGCGCTTCTATGGGATGGTAATCCCTTATGTCATAATTGCATGCAACGTATTCCACATATAATTGTGACATGCCTACTCACTCGAGGGCATGAAGAAGCATGTTGGGGATTGCTTGATCTAGAGGCAATTCTATGTTACCTTCCAAGTCTCTCTAATGCAGTTGTTCATCTTGATGGAGAATAAAGGTAAAGTTGGGTACATATTCATCGTGATGAATATATACCACACGGAACTGTTGAGGCACTGGCGGATCTTGGTTACGTGTGTTGTGTCATTGACTGTCTCTTGTGTTGGTCCTAGGCGGTGAAGTGCTTTTGTGTGAAGAAGAAGACATTTTTTTCTTGTTCGGTGTGCTGTTTACTGTTATCTTATTTTTCTCTTGATCAACCCTAAGGGTTCGTTCTAGCGTCCCAACGATGTGAATGATCTCCTATGTTCTACTTAGCACACAAAAAACTAAGTCCCCGGCAACAGCGCCAATGATGAGTGGCGAGGTACCCCTACACTCAACCATATGAATATGAGCATCTCACGCACGATCTGGTCGAACTCTAAGGACTAAGTGCTTACGTGCCTTAATGGAACACTTAAGGTTAATCAATCGTGGTCTTCCCAAACTTACTTGTATTGTCACAGTTGTATGGTTAAGTAAACTTGAGGTATATGATTTTTATATCTTTTATTTTTTTAATGTCTTATGCTAATAGGGGAAGGTGAAGAGAACTAAGTGACTAACTTTCATTAACTATTCACTAACTAAGTTCTAATTGTCCTAGCACCAGTATCTGTTCCCACTTGCCATGCACACCCTGAACCAGTGCAACACTGCTGGGATTACCAAACGCTACTCATTACTGGGTTACCAAGCATTACACACGTGCTCGAAGCGGTCGTACTGAATGCACTTAACTAGGAGAGTCAAGGATTGAGAGAGATTGATTATCTAGGAAAGCATTTAAAAATTTAATAATAATTAAATTCTATTTAGCTTAGTCCATATGCTACAAGGTTTATCAGAAAGTTCATCTTTATTGCTGTACACAAATATGTGCTTAGGTACAATTTGCTCGAATAAAGATTCATTCACTTTAAGATTCCTACTACGGGCGCATGGAAATTATTCTAACTTTTGAATGGTAAAATTGCTATAGTTTGGCTAAGGGCCTAAATCTAGATGCCTAAAATAGGAAAAGCCACCTCTTATTTATAGACATTGCGGTGGGTCATGATATCGCGTACGCGATATTACAGGGGTGGACGCAATATCGCGGATGCGATATCACGGCTCATCAGAACCTAATATAGTAATACCTTTTGCAAATGAGATCTAATTAAAAAATGAGGATCTTTCTAGTTGATGTACATCAAAGTATCGCATTGATGGGCCCCCATTTACGTGGCCTCTTCAATGGGCCCTCATCAATGGAGCCTTGTTTACGTGGTGTTGCCCCATCGATGAGGCTGCATCGACATAGCATTTGCTACATCTATGAGGCCCCATTAACGTATTATTGTAGAAAAAATATATATATGAGCTCCTGCTATGTTTATGGAGAGAGAAGTCATAGTAGTAGCAAAGCTCTTGCAGTTTGTTCATTTGAAAGTTAGAATATTTCTCTGAGTGCTTGTAGCAGGAGTCAGAAAGTGTATGAATCTTTATTTGAGCACTCTTGTACATGAACCACACCAATGTGTAGAGCAATAAAGACAAGCCTTTTGATCAAACCTTGCAACACTTAGAATAAATTAATGATTTATTTATGCATTATTGTTTTCATGAAATATGCAATTAATTAAGATAAATTAGACTTTAAGTGATTAGTTAATTAATTAAGCTAAATATATTAAGTACATAAGTACAACTACTTCAAGCGTAAACACGTATTTGCTTGGTAATCCCAATAGCGTTATTGCTTGGTGCACCTAGTAGTATAGTGCTTGGTAACCTAGTAGTGGATACATGGGTTCAGGACATGTACGGAAAGTGGGACTAGATGCTTATGTTAGGATACTAGTTAAGTGGTTAAATTAGATTAGTTGTTAAATTATTCCATCTCTCTACTCTAAGCACCAAAGAACATAAGACATTAAACAATAAAAATCATATGCCTTGATTACACTTAACCATACCTTTGTACATCACAAGTGTAATTGGAAAGATAACGAATGACCTTAGGGCAAGGTTCACTTCCTAGAAGACTAATGTACTAGAAACTATAGAGTCTATGGACTTCGACCAAATCGCGTGTGAACACTTCGTGATTCGTATGGTTAGATGTAGGGTTACCTCAACTGCTCATCATTGGCATCATTGTTGGGGACTCTTTTTGTTGAAATGTGTGCAATCTAGGATTAGTGAAAATTATTAATATTGTTGGATGAACCCCAAGGTCAACATCATTCTTAAATTATACATTACAAGAGCACACTGATATTTTATTTATTTGCAACATGTCTTCTTCTCACAAGCATGAAGATGTTAAACCATCGGTTTCACAACTATGTAAGGTGGTATATACTCATGTAGATGAGTATGTGCCTAATTTCACCTTCATCCTACACCAGGATGAGCAACTACAATGGTGTGATATGGAGGGTAACATTGTAATGTCCCTCGATTGATCTATGTTCGTGATGCTGCTTTGAACTCTTAAGAAGTTAGGCATCAAAGATCTTCAAGAGGAATATGTTGTGCATGACTACGACTATCAGGACTACTATCCCACTAACACATAACATAGGAGAGATCGACATCAAGGGAAGCATCATGAAGTTGTGAAGGGGAAATACTTCACCAATCCCTTGTTTCTACTAAACCAACATGACAACGAGGATCCTCCCTCTGAGGGCTCTCAACATGAAAATTCTCCACCCCTAGTTACTGATGATGGGGGTGTGAACCTAAGTCTACATTCTACTATCAACATTTATAAGTCAAGAAAAGATGGTAGTCAAGGTAGGCTCTTGGGCAAGCATCAAGATAATAAGAAATTTGATGACTGTGACTGTGACAATCAAAGGAAAGTTAGCAAACACCATGGTGGTGGTAGTCCTCTTCCCTCTTTGTCCTCTTCATCTACATCCTCTTCTTCCTCTTGAAAAGTTCCAGCATTGTGGACCACTAATGGATTGAATCTAGTTCTAATGATCTATTCCAACTTTTAGCTTTGTCTCCTAGTGTCCTATGAAAGAGCTTAAGTTGTTGCTTCTTGTATTCAATTTTTTTCAAGGCATAGGCATCATGGAAGGTTTGTAAATGATGTTGTGGATTAGAATTGTAGTCTCCCTAAAACTTAGGAATGTTGTTCATATCAAGCCATTTGATGTGACTGCCCCTTTAATGCCTTTGGGGTATTTGAACTACCTTCCAAGTCTATGTCAGGCCCCCAATAGCCAACAAGGGTTCATCTGTATTAGACACATCATGGTAATAATTTATATTTCTATTCGTTTGATTGTGATGATCTTGTCTGTGCTCATAATGATGTCTTTGATTTTACCCTTGGGTTTGATTTCTATTTTCATATAGACCCCATAGTGGAGCTCTATCTCTATATCGACATTCCTCTTCATTAGAACTAAATGTTGAAGAGGAAAAGAAAGATGAGGAATTAGAAGAATCGCCATGGCTCCTATATCTTCCTCCATCTTTTCTTTTCTAAGTGTAGAAGAGGTCCTAGGCCTTGAGGACCTCCTTGTTCTAGGACTTTCTCCATCTCCTCTAGGATTTTTTTTATTAGTTTAACATAGTCCTTGCATGTAGTAAGGGTAGAAATGAGCATATGAAATTCTTGCTTGAGGTTGTTCACTCTAATTCTCTTCAGTATAGAACCTATCATTTCTCCTATGAGTGTTCTCATCATACAACACATTATTGGTCCTATGTGAAGAAGACATGGTTTTAATGTGTGTGAATTAAAAAATAGTAATATTTTCTAAAAGATAAATCATTAATACTTTTCAGCAATTATTTATAATATAACTAATCTAGATAACTAGCACCATCCCCACAACAATGCCAATAATGAACAGCATGTATCCCCTACTTCCAACCATACGAATCACAAGCGTTCATACATGATCCTATCAAATTTTGTGGATGGGACTAGTCTGGCATCTAGATCATTAAGTATTGATTGCATTCCCACTTGGACTAGTGGTAGCTTTGTCATGTATGGTTTAGTCCAAAGTGAGGCATATGATGGTTGATGTTGTTGTAGCTTTATGCTACTCCTAACGATAATAGAGAAATTAATTATTTAATCTAATTAACAACAGGAATATAAATGCTAAACTAGCCTATGGATGATGAGTGTCTATTCCTAGCTTTCCATACATGTCCTAATCCCATGTATCCACTACTGGGATTACCAAGCATTATGCTACTGGGCAAACCAAGCAATAACGGTGATGGGATTATTAAGCGAATACATGTTTATGCTCAAAACTATTCGTGCTCATTCCACCAATTCATTAAAATGTGTGGAAATGTAAATATTAACTACATACATGAATTTAAAGTGCATTAATGGTAAATTTAATCTAAGTCAACGTGCTACAATGAATAAGAATCAATCTCGATCTTATTACCATTCATGGAATGTGTCTAGGTATATTGCCACTCCAATAAGATGTTGTACAACTGACTTAAATCCACACTGTGGGCACTCATTGACTATTTTCTAAGAGTACAAAATAAATTGGAAGGGTTTGGCTACTCTATTAACCAAAAGATTCAAAATACGTAGTGGGAGCACACATATTTATAGGTAGAGGCAAACACTGTATCAACACATGTGCATTGATGCATCATCCCATGCATCGATGGAATCACATCGATGGGTATGCATCAATGTAGCTACCACATCACAAATGCAACATGGCATCTACGATGTAGCAGCTAGTAGAGATGCATCGATAGGGATGCTACAACATAGGTACCATGTAGCATCTATGACATTGCATGTATGATATCTTAGTCAATTGATGCTTCATCACATAGGATTTATTAATAGATGTTACATTTCCCTATAAAATAAAGATAGACTCTACAAATTAATAATTTAACTAATTAGGAATGTTCTTATTAACTTGTCAAGTTTATGTTTTCATTATTTTAAATAATACATGTGATCTTTCTATACTTTAAATAATCTAATCATAAACAAGAGATGAGATTGAATCATTGCGAAAAGAAGGAGGGAGGAGGGGATGAGGTTGGCATCAAACCCAAAAAAAATATTAATAATGAGTAAACAAATGTTAGAGTACGTCACATGCAAACAATGAAGTGTTAGCCTAGTGGTAAGACACTTGATTTGGAAGCTCCAAGTTATGGGTTTAATTCTAGTAGGCAATGTTGAGTTATATAAAGTTTTAATTGGACTATATATCTTAGAGTGTACCTATGTTTCATTTATTTCAAGTTTCAACACCCCTAGAGTACATTACATGCTTGATACTAAGTAGACAATATATAAATTTTTTTTTCCAATTTTAGGACTATCTACTCAAGTGTATATAACCTTACAATTAATACTTTGAAAAAACATGTGAAGAAAATTAATTAATAATAGGGAGGAAAGTCCCACTTCTAATAACATGCACATCACTTTTGAACATCCATGCTTGAACTTAAAATAACAAAAGGATTTGAGGTAGAGAGCTATGGATTATTACCAGTATTTGTATCAAAGCAAGATTCACTAAAAAATGGTATTACATTTTAAAGAAAACCTTCATCTCATTGCTTGTTGTTAATCTTAGGTCAAGAATCCTTGTCATCAACTATAACCTTCTTATCAACATGAGTTTTAATGTTTGAGTTAATAATATTTTTGTCAAGATAGGAAAAAAATTACCTTATGAGCTATCTATTCATACTGATCAATACTTTTCGTAGTACTAGTAAAAATACTCATAGAGCTTCTTTCTTCTTTGGATTCTTTAAGGCATTTGATCATTCTTATTATTAACATTAACATGATTTTTCATATCTTCAACTTCAAATTGTTTTTTATATTTAACTTGATTATGTTTTTTCTTTTCTTTAGAATCTTTTTTCTTGACTAGAAAAGGACAAACATTAAATAAATGTCCTTCATGATGACAAAAGTTTCAATAATTGGGAAGATTGTAATATGTACTTGGCTAAATATAAGTCCTCTTGCTTACTTGTAATACCAATTATTTTTTACAATTGAAAACATTAATTTCCAAAAAAAAAAACATATATGAAAAGGAAGATCATATACTTAATGCTATAAAAATAGATTTCATATACTTAATGGGATCAAGAAGACTAATAATTTCTTGCTTAGCTTTACAAATAAAATAGAATAAAAGGAAGATCACATAACCTTAAAAAGCAAGGGACTTTAGTATATTTTGTAGATTGAATATAAAATTTAGATCTCACTTACAAATGATCAACATTGCATGCTTATGTATAAAAGGCCCTATGTCTAGGGTATGTCACACCATCGAAGCATTGCCTAGCTCAACTAGTAGAAAATAACAAGAACAATAGCTGTCATGATAGACTTGGATGTCATGTTTTTTTTATCACATCTTTAAGTGAAAAATGAAACTTCAATTACAATGTAGGTAACCCAAAATTTTAATGAACACAATATGTTCAAAGATTAGCAACCAATTACTCATATACATCATCAATAAGAACAAAATTAGGCATCTTAGTTACATTAACATTACTAGAAGAAGGCATCAAAAAAATTTTCTTATCAGCATATAAATTTGCATTTTGAGATTTAATAGAAATTTTTGCATCAATAGAAGATGTAGAAATTTTAACATTAGTTAAAGAAGTTGGGAGTAATATAGAATCTCCCATAGGGGAATTCTAGAGAAACTAGATGCACTAGAGAAAAATTAGATCTACTAAAAAAATCAAATTTACTAGAGAAACATCAAATCCAATATAGAAAAATTAGATTTGTTGGATAAATATTAGATCTATTAAAAATAATCATGGTAATTCTAGATGGTTAATAAGTAGAAGAATTATTTTATTCAAATTATAGTAGAGGAAGAATTAGCGTTGTTGTAAAAGAAGTGAAGATCAATAATATGTAATTGTGCTAAGAGAGTGTGTAGGTAAATGGATTCCAAATAGAGCAACTTTTATTATAGACTAAAGTGGTTCATAACTTAGTGTTGTTTACTAAAATTGAACCTATAACCTAGTATTACCAAGTTAAGACTCTTACCACTAAGCTAACAGTTATCGTACATAGCAATAATACTAGAAGTTAATATACACTCTTTACCCTGTAAATTTTATCAAAATAGCATACTAGAACAAAGGTTACATTAGTAGAACTAATTTCTCAACAATTATCTTCTCTTATATGGGGGACTCTAGATTATTCCAATTTCTTCAACTAATGCTAAAATGTTTGCTTTTTTACTAATGTAAAAATTTCTATTGGTTCCAGAATGCAAAAATTTCAAGGTAGTAAGAAAAAATTTGAGACACCTTATTATAGTGATGTTAATAAAGATACCATGAAAATAGTTAGATTAGCTACTAAAGTCACTAGTCATAATATAGAAATTTGAACAAATAATAATATGTAAGCCAACCCAAGTGTACAAGCATAGAATGTGGACATACTATATCTTATATTTATATCTATTTCACCTATGCAACATGTTCATGATTGCTAAAAAAGCATGAAATCTTGGATGTATTCCTCTACATTTCATTTTAAGTAGATTCATCAAAACAAATGGTGCTCATCTCACTTTCACCTTACAGAAAGATTATTGGAACAAAAAATAATTTGGTTAGCCCCCATCATGCTAGTTGCATGCTAAGCTCATTAACTTTGATGCAACCAATTGTATGACATAACTAGTTATGGTACACCTCAAAACATATAGCCAACATGATACATTCAAAAAAATTATAGAAGAATATAGCTAGGTCAAGATAGGCTAGACTAATATATGCATGCAAATGAAAGAGGCTTTCTCATTTAGCTTGATTAATATAGCATAGGTTCATCCAATTTAATTTGTAGTAGTAATTTATATTGAATTGGTTAATATTAATAAGCATAAGCTTAATCACTTGTTTCTAGTAGGTACATGAGGTAAAAAAAGTAATGGTTCATATTGGTCTAGGTAGACTTTTACAAATACATTATTCTACTAAGTTGATTAAAGTGGTGCCATATTTAGTTAAGCACCACATGAGAGGCTTTTTAGTTTTTTTTTTTTTCTTTTTTCTTCTTTGAAATCATGCTACTTACTTCAAGAATGATGGCTTAGATGTTTTGGACATGTGCAAAGAAGATTAGACAAGAAGCCTATAAACAAAGGTTGCTACATCGCTATTTTAGGAAAGCCATCAAAAGGAAGATTAAAGAGGACATAGAAAAAAATTATTGAAGATGATTTGATAAATCTACAAGTAAACAAAGATCTAGTTGTTCATAGAGATGAATGATGAAAAAAAACTCATGTAGTTGACAACATTTTTCTAGGACAAGGTTAGGATGATGATGATAATAATGATGATGCTACTTACTTACTTATGTCAATAATGACTTATACAATAGTTATACTCTCATGTTGTCAACTTAACTAGTCCTCAGTTGATGAGTTTAACAATTAAGTCCCATGAAGATTAGACACAAAAGTCACATGTTGGTGGCATAACCAATCCTTAGTTGATGAATTTAAGATTATACTTCCTTATTACCTTTGCTCCAAGCTTCTTAATGTTATATTGGTTGCATAGTCTATTGGTTTTAGTTTAAATAATCCTCTCTCATTCTCTTTAAAACTATAGATATCATAATTTTTAACTTCCTAGAAGTAAAGATGTAACCAAAAATTTATTTGAAAGATTTATCCATTTACATTTAATAATTTAGTTGTTAAGAGCATGGCTTAACTAATAACCTTGTTTATTTTTATGTAGTGAATTTTAAGTTAGAGTTATACTTAAGTTCGATCAAAGTATAGTGTTAGCAATATGGATTTGGGTTACATATAGTCAAAATTTTAGTTTTGAAAAGTCCCACATTTTATACATTTGAAATAATTTGCTTTATTGGAAGAAGGATGTCAAACCTCAAAAATAATAAGAAAGGAATATCACCCAAAGTTTCAATGCTTATTTCACCAAGGCAAGGTCTTGGGAGGATGGTAGTGTTGACTAAGAACTTAGAAGGGGGGGATGAATAAGTTCATTAAATCACAAGCAACACTTGTTATACAAAACACATGAATTACGTGGTTCCCCAACTTGGGTAGTCCACAATTGGAGGGTAGATTCCTTGCACACTTGTGGACTTTGTTTCTTCAAAAATGTGGTTTAGAGAACACCACAACCATTAAAAAGTTTAACCTCCACTAAGGAGAGTTTCTTCATAGTGTCAACTCTCAACCCCACAAGATCTCAACAAGTTTAAAAGTGGTTTAAAGGATCCCAAAACCTATACAAAATAGAACTTCTCTTTGGAGTTTTTTGATGCAGCAAAAAAAATCAATCTTGCAAGATCCTAACAAGCTCTAAAAGGATGCCTTCATGCAAGAAGCACATCAATCCCTTAAGGCAACAAGGAGAGAAAAAGGAATTATAAGGAGAGAATGTAACTCAATTTACAAATTCCTCATACAATGAAGTATAGTTCCACAACAAATTAAACAAATGATGTAACAATTCAAGTACACAAGTACAATAGCATAAGATAGATAATGATAGCTTTGATGTTGACTATGCTTGCATAATACACAAAAGTTTGGAGTCTACTTATAGCCTTAGAGTTTTTGAAAATACCTTGAAATTCATGTAATGGCTATTCAATGGCTAGTGTAGATGTCTCCTTTAAGATTGGGACATCTTTCTGTATTCAACTTTAACTTTGGGGAGTTTTCTTCTTTTAGAATGGGATGTCTCTAAGGAGACATCTTCTTTCGAAAGGAGACATCTCTTATTTTTGGGAGATTTCTTCCTGTGATTAACTTCCTTTCAGCCAAGATGTCTTCTATTCCTTAAAGACGTCTTCTCAACTTTTGAGCTTTGATTCCTGAGGCTTTCTTGTTGAATTAGCTTCCTTTTAATCCTTGAAGCATTTTCATTTAGCTTGTATTCTTCGTAATTTTTCATGGTCTCATTTTGCCTATGAAGTCTTTTACTTTGATAGCCATGCTTCCTTGAGTCCTTGTCCATGATGTGGAGTTCTTGTTCTTGTCTTGTAAATACAATATCCACAACAAACATCCTTTGTTCTACATTTTCCTTAAGTTTTGACATACCAAAAGGTCAACAATCTCCTCCTTTTTGGTGATGTCCAAAACTTAATAAAATGGATTAGTACCATAGGAGTTTAGACATATCTCTTAAGAAAGGGGGTAATATATTTTCAATAACACTCATGTTGTCAGTTTAAATGTACCCATTAGATTCCAAAGTACACTAAATCATAGTTATTCATATGAATAGAGCCATTAGTTTCCAAAGTGTACTAACTCACAATCATTCAAGTTATTTTACATCACATCATGCTCATATATTCACAAATGATAGCATAATCATATATTTATAGATGATATCATTTAATTTGACTATCAAATATTTCAATAATGCTCACTAATATCAAATATAATACCAAGTATCTCCCCCTTTTTGGACATCATGAAAAAGGAGTGGAGTAGAGTAACCAAATAGATCAAGAGAATGCACAATTTTCATCAATATGCAATAAGTACCATAGGAGTTTAGGCATATCTAACATGTAAGAGATATTCAAATTAGATTAGATCAAGAGATATGCAAGTTCTAGGTTTTTGACATTTTAAAAAAAAATTTACGATATAATATCCATGCATTTTTAGACTTTCAAAATGAAAACATGAGAAATTATAACAAGATAAATTCATGATGCTATCATAGAGATACAAACATTTTCAAGTGCATTTTGTAACATTGTTTCAAATGGTTGTCAAACCAAATTTCATTTAGGAGCTACCCTCAGGTTAATGACCCATATCGAATTCAAATATAACTAAGCCAAGCTTTCCAATTTATCTGCAATAGAAATTAAAGCCAAAGGTTGATATCTAAATTTTGATTATGTAAATTCATAAGCTAAAATAAACCAATAGCACTTGATTCTAAAATTACTCAATATTCTACTTCTTCTAAGGTCAACTAATACTTACTGATGGGTCATGAATTGTTGGCTGTGATATCACACCCATGATATCACATACAAGATATCACAGCCTAGACACGATATCGTGTATGTGATATCATAGCCTAGATACGATATCATGTACGTGATATCACAACCTATCTCCTCATCTATAAATAAGAGGCAGGCAGATTTGGTAAAGAGTTCCCTTTTTAAGTTTTAAGTTTTTTAGTTTCTTTTAGTATTAAGGTAGGAACTTTTTGTCAGTTTTTCCTCTCAACCCTTTTTCCTAGTGCATTCCTGCAGTATGATGATTGTAATTGTATGACATCCTTATTTGAGTGTGACATACTTGGACATGCACATGACTAGTAGTAAAGATCAAGATTACTTCATCATTGTAGCATCCACTTAGCTTAATTATTTAATTGTTATTGTTATTTATTGCTTTCTTAGTTAATATCTCTCTACCCTTATCTCCTAGTAATGCGAAATGAGTACGACTTAATAGCGTACCTAGGCCATGCGCTTGGTAATCCCAATGGTAGTCGTGCACGAGGTCTAAGATGTGTACAGATGATTAAGGAACGAATGCTCATCACACTTAGGCTAGTTTAGATTCTCTCTCATCCTCTCTCCTAGGTTAGTTGATATTATTTCCCATCATACCTAGGAGTAGCATTAGTGTAGGAACACATCATACACCTCACTCTAGACTAAACCATACGTGACAAAGCTAATACTAGTCTAGGTGGGAAGACAGTAAACTGCGATCTACAAGTAACTGTCTAGATACCACAACTAGTTCATCTGCAAAGTTCAATCGGATTGTGTGTGAAGCACTTGTATTCGTATGGTTGAGTGTAGGAGTACCTCGCTACTCATCATTGGCGCCGTTGCCGGGGACGGTGCTAGTTATCTAGATTAGTTATATTATACAAGGTCGCTGTATAGGAATTAACGATCTATCTTTTAGGAAGAAATAATTATAAAAAGTCATATACAAATTCACACACAATTTTACAACCATGCCTCCCCTACAAGACTACGATAATGCCACATCTAGTGAGGAAATTCATTGGAGAACCAATGAATTATATGAAAATGAAGATTGGAGTACGTAATCTGAGGTGGGGATTTCTTATAAACATAAACAAAGGCAGCATCATCCCAATGCACGAAAGCATAACTTACTTGATGACGATGAACCCCTACTAGCCACTACAACCCTAACGCAAATTCAAGAGGCTGTTCGAATCTCTCGTAGGCATCGTAAAGAGAGCCACATACCCGAGCTCGATTTAAACAACTTTTCCAATTTCTCAGGAGGCTATGACTTAGATTCGCAACAACATTTACAAGCCTTCTACGATGCCTGTGCATGGAACAACATTGATAACGGTTGGCAAAAAATCAAGCTCTTTCCTATGACACTCATTGGCCAAGCAAAAGTATGGTATAGATTGTTAAAACCAAATTCAATTCGACGTTGGCAAACAATGGTAAAACTCTTTAATGAAATATATCAAACTTACGCAAGAGTGTTGGCCTTGAGGAAACAAGCACAACATGAACCCTTGGACATGGCCTTAGAAAGATATTATGCACTATTAAACAACTATCCAGGCCATGAGTTCTCCGAGGAAAGGCTAATGTACCATATCATTGATGGGCTTCGTGATGAAACAAGAGAGACCCTAGGGATGTATGCCCAAGGTCAACTATACAAACTATGAACCCATCAATTCCAAGAGCTTATTAAGCGGGTAGCAAAAGAAGAAGGAGAAATGGCTAGATGGGAGAGTGTTGAAAAACATCAATGGGACCAAAATCTCAACTTAATAGAGGTCCATAATCACAAAAAGGAGAAATCAACCTATCTTAAGAAGGAAGAACCATCTTTTCCAGTACAACAATCATTAGAGAAAATCAAGGCAAAGATCAATAAGATGCTGGAATGGATGCATAAAAAGTGTGGGGAATATATCAATATTATTGGAGATAGAGTTTTGAGAACCTAAGAAGTAGGAAAAAATATCATTAGACAATTAGAAAGAAGGGATGGGGAAAATAAGAGCTCAACTGCTAATCATACATATGAATGCAACATTTGCCTGTATGATCATCCCAAGGGCCAATGCCTAATCTTGTTACATTTATATGAGCATTGGGGAAGCATGTTACACCTAGAGTTTATACAAATATACGGTGTTCGATCACGGTGGCGACAATCCTAGTCGTGGGGGGAAGCCATTCCTAAACTGGTGATGAGTGACGAGATACCCCTACACTCAATCATACAAATACGAGCATTTCACACATGATCCGATCAAACTCCAAGGACTAAGTGCTTACACACCTTAATGGAACACTCAGGGTTAATCAATCGTTGTCTTTCCAAACTTACTTGTATTGTCACGATTGTATGGTTAAGTAAGCTTGAGGTATATGATTTCTATAGCTTTTATATTTTTTATGTCTTCTGCTAATAAGGGAGAGGGAGAGAGAACTAAGTGGCTAACTTACATTAACTATTGATTAACTAGTTTCTAAATGTTTCTAACACTAGTATCCATTCCCACTTGTTGTACATATCCTGAATTAGTGCAATGCTACTGGGATTACCAAACGCTAATTGTCACTGGGTTACCAAGCGCTACACGCATGCTTGAAGCAGTCGTACTGAGTGTATTTAACTAAAGGGGTTGACGGTTGAGAGAGATATTAATTAACTAGGAAAGCATTAAAAAATAATTAATTACTAATTAGCTTAATCTGTATGCTGCAAGGTTTATCATAAAGTTCATCTTTATTACCGTACACAAAGTTGTGCTTAGGTATAAATTGTTCGAATAAAGATCTGTTCACTCTATGACTTCTACTGTAGGCACATAGAAATAATTCTAACTCTAGGATAATAAAATTGCAAGAATCTAGCTAAGGGTCTAAGTCTAACTACCTTGGAACCAAGGGCACCACCTCTTATTTATAGAAGATGAGGTAGGATGCGAGATTGCTTGGCGGATGTGATATTTTGTATGCGATATCGTGTACGCGATATTGTGGCTCATCATACCCCCATGACTGAATGAAAACTCATCCTCGAGTTCCTTACAAAATATTGGGAAGGTACGGGATTATTGACTTGAATGACAACTAATGATGAATGGGATGACATGTGAATGGATCAACATTACAATACATGACAATATTAGTGTTCATGACTACAAGAGTGAACACTATACACAATTGACATCCAGCCTTATTTGGCAGCTGAGAGAGAAGAGAGAGAGAGAGAGAAAAGAAGAAGATGTGTTGCTGCTGACGCCAAAATCACACCTTCCATTGTCCATCCATAACCACGCCATCAATCTTGTTCCTTGCACAACCGTTCCAACACCAGTCCACCCTGAGTGTTTTCTCTAGGTCCAGTCCATTACTGTATGATTACCATCTGTACACACAACACAATCACATATGAGCAAGGATAAGCAAATCAAAATACAGTTGATACTTTGCCTCGGTGTAAGGTCCATTGGCGGAGTTGTGATATGGCCAATACTAATTCTAGAGATATAACATTGGTGGCTACCAAAGGTGTAGGGGTTAGGAAAAATTGAAAAAATTGGACTAGGGCCCCCATGACTAAAAGTGATCCTCAGGTAATGATAGAATGGAAAAAGATAAGGAATAAGAAAGATGGAGAAAAAGAAACAATGAAAACGCTGATAAAATGGATGTCAGAGATGGGAATGAACAAAAAAAATGTTGATTGCAGAAATGTTTAAGGAAAAGAAGTTAACTAATGTACCAAATAGGAATGCCAGTGGGTTCTCCCCAAAGTAGGCTCATGCCTTTGATGCTCTAAAAAATGCACATTCAAAGAGTCTGTAGGCTCTGAAAATGTCATTTGGGAGCAGGAGTTAAAGACTTAACCCCAAGAATTTACCAAGNGAAACAAGAAATGGAAAAGTAGGAAGCGAGAAAGGGCCTTAGTTAGAGAGAACATGTTTGTTTAGTTCCATAACTAGTGCTTGTAGCCCAGATGATTATTTTGTCTAAGGGGTGTGCTTTGAATTCTCACTGTGTTTTTTTTTTGCATGAGAACCACACCATGCGAAGACTTATTTTTATTGGTTCAGCTTCTTGATAATGGAGCAATGTTGGAATGGTAAGGAAAACTCAAGAAGAAAACATCCAAGCACCCAAGAGAATAGCCAGCACAAATGCATCAAATCCCTTTGAAGTCACATCCTTTATAGTCCTTGATTCCTCCCTTAGTTTGAGAAATGTCAAGTCACCAATTTGTTAATAGTTTTATTATTAAATAATGGGATTGTATAGTTCCAAGCCAAGAGAGACCATAGAAATTCATGGATGCATGGATGACATGGACTCACTGAATATTATATCAAAAGAACCATACCTTAGCATCAACATTATAACTCAAAGGTAAAAACCAAAAATTAGTAATCAATAGAGTACAGTTCATACCACCATCAGGAGCACTTATTAGGAGACGAATCTAACAAAACAAAAACAACAAACAAAGAAAAAAACAAAAAAATAAATAAATAAAACAAACAGTTACACAAAGAAATAAAAAAGTATAAACAATGTTGCAAAACAAAAACAAGAAAAGTTATAGAAATTTGTAAAACAAAAATATGTAAAACAAAAACTTAAAAAGGAACCGAGGGCCTCAAATGGTTAGCAGAGGTGGCCATCTCCCCCATGACTGAGTTGGAAGGAGGAGATCCAAAATTGTGAGTAGGGTCATCCCTTCTCAGAGGTATTGTGTGCATTGACCGTTCTAAATTCATGGAAAGGTTTGGTCTATTGCACATTGACTAACAATCTATTATCAGGGCTCTTGTTTAAATTTTTCAAGAATTTCCAACTTCCCCCAGTTGATGTTTTCAAGGTTAAGGCTTGGAAGTTGGCAGCGGACTTGCTCTAGTGCATCTATGCTTTTGAAGTAAGCGCAAGTTATTCCCTCAGTTAGTTCCATGCACGTTAGTGAGTTTCTCTCTTGATCAGCTATCAACCACTGGGTGTCTTCTTGTCATGTGGCTGCTGCATACAGGCACTTTTGTATATTAATTTCTTGTGCACACCGGTTGCATGCAGGCAATGCTAAAGTTTGCACAACCCATAATCTCTACACACAATTGCACCTTGTATCACTGTATGCAATGTGTGGAACCTTCTTCTTCTCGATCTTTCCAAAAGTGTTCTCCTTAGATATTTCTAGGGAAAGATCGTAGATTCCTAGGCGTGCATCTATAGTACTTAGCCATGCCCTTCCCATTATTATTGGGAAGTCCCCTTTACCATTATTCACTTGTATCACTAGGAAATTAGCTAGTACGACCACCCACACACAGTGGTGATGATGTCCTCCATCAGTCCCAAGGGAACAGTGATGGACTGGTCAACCAACTCTAGGTGAATATTGCTCTTTCTTAATGGAGGTAGGTTCCAGGCTTTGTACATTTCTTGTGATATTAAGTTGACTCTAGAACCTGAGTCCAAAAGAGCTTTGCATGGCTCATTCCCAGTGATTTGGAGATAGATTAGAGGGCTTCTAGGATCAGAGAATTTCCTGGGAAGGTGGCCAACCTTGATCCAGTCAGTTACAGCATGTGTTAACATAACCGTATGCGTTGAGCTTGGTGTTTGGTTCGAAGGGAGCTTTGAAGCTTTATTTGATGGGGAGGCATTCAAGGGTTCAACTGCTTGTGGTTGTAAGGGCTTGGTTGGACTATTGGTTCTAAAGAAAGGTCTTTTCTTCATATGGTTGTTAGAACCAACAACTGGTTGAGGATTCACAACCCTGCGGTTGAGTAGGGAGTTCTCCTTGCATTGTTGGAGTAGGTGGTAATGGAGCTATTGGTGTGAGAGCTGCGGATGGATTTGAAGGATGGTATTTTTGTGGGTTATCTTCGCTAGGAGAAGGAGTTCTATAATACTCATGGGCTTGGTAGTGATGTTGTGGTGTAATGTGGCTAACAGAATCATGTCAAGAGATTGGATGCTGCACATAGTAGCCATATGGGTCAGGTTGTCGGTAGGGGTATTGTTGCCTTAGTGGTGGCATCCCCCATGATTGTGGATATTACCACTATTGATGTTGCTCAATGGGTTGTGGTGGAGTTCCACTTGGATAATATGTTGAAGGTTGTTGGAATTGCCTTGGGTTTACTTGGGGATAAGGTAACCGTTGGGGTGTTTGCCGTTTATTTAGTC
>MNCI01004118.1:111117-131685 GCA_015680685.1 Gnetum montanum | reverse complement strand
GAGGTCCAAGATGTGTAAGGATGATGAAGGAATGGATGCTCATCGCACTTAGGCTAGTTTAGATTCTTTCTCATCCTCTCTCCTAGCTTAGTTGATATTATTTCCCATCATACCTAGGAGTAGCATTAGTGTAGGAACACATCATGCACCTCACTCTGGACTAAACCATATGTGACAAAGCTAATACTAGTCTAGGTGGGAAGACAATGAACTGAAATCTATGAGTAACTGTCTAGATACCACAACTAGTCTATCTGCAGAGTTCGACCGGATCGTGCGTGAAGCACTCGTATTTGTATGATTGAGTGTAGGGGTACCTCATCACTCATCATTAGGAACTTTTTAGTAAGATCAAGCATTAATGCTATTTTGATGAACATGAGGGTAATCAAAGATTTGTTTACTTCCACAAATTTTACAGATGATTAAAGTGTTCTCCTTATGAATGGCATTATCAAACTTGATTATGCTTGAGCCGGAGCTTGTATCCTCTTGTGAGACTTTTTCAAAATCTTCATTCTTAGGCTACTTTCATGAACCTCTCCTTCTTGAAAACCTCTACATTCTTCATCTAAAGGGGTTAGTTGTTGAATCTCAACCTTTATGTTTGAGATTTTTTCTTTTAATTTGGTGTGAATTGCATAAAATTTTCTATTCATGTATTTCTTTATCTTTTTAAGTAGATAATGTAGAATGAGATTTTCTTCTTGTAATTCACTATACCTTTTGTCATACTTACCTATTGATTTATCAGTAACTTGTAGTGAATTTTCATTTGTGACTACCATGCATATGAGCTGAGAATATTTTGTGTAGTCATGTACTACTTATTTGCTTTTCTCACCATCATCCCAACTAGTGTGAAAGTTAGTCTTTTTCATTTCCATATTAGTCCTCTCTTTTTATTGTAACCTAACATTTCTAGGATATTTAGAGGTCACATGGCCTCTTCCTTCATAAACCCAACATTCTATTGAAAAAGCATCAAACTTAGAATTTGACAAATTCTTACCTTTGTCCTTACCTTTAGAGTTAGATTGATTGGATCCTTATTGATTGAAGCTATTTTCTTTTCTTGTAAGTAGTCGTTGGACTCTTGTTGAAAGAAGTGCTATATCCTTTTTGCTACTCATATCTTACTCAACAAGTTCCTTTTCATTAGAGGCTAATTTTAGGGCAATGGGCTTTTCTTTTATTGCTTCTTTTCTTATAAGGTTCATTTCATAAGCAATAAGAGCACTTTGAATTTTAGAATTAAAAAACCTCTAATCACCTCCATGGTTGTAACCTTAGGTCTAAATTCTGGTTGGAGTGTTTGAATTGTTTTTATTATCACCTCACTTTTTAGGTAGGTCCTTACCTATACCCCTAATTTCTACAACTAGATCATTAGTCCTAGAAAAATATTCTTTTATCTTTTCACCTTCTTCCATTTTGAGTTTCTCATACTCACTTTGTAAGACCAAGAGTCTGGATTGTTTGATTATGGATGTACCTTCATAAGTAGCTACTATGGTTTTCCAAATTTTCTTAGTAGTGTTACAACTAGCTATCCCAGTAAATTTAGATGTATTTAATGCATACTATAAACAATTTTTTCTTTGAAATCGTGCATAAACTTAGCTCTTTCTTCCAACATCCACTTGCTCCACAGTTTGAGGGCCTTTGTTGCACTATTGATTGGTGATGTATATCCTTCAAGAATGGACTTCCAAACCTCAAACTCCATTGACTTGAAGAAGCCTTGCATCCTTACCTTCTAGTAGAAAAAATTGAACCAATCGAACATAGGTGTCTTGTTGTACAATGTTCCTTCCATAATTCACTCTTGAATGTTGATGTTGAGCACAAGAGTACCAAGCTCCAATAACACTTGGGAATTGAGAACTTAGATAAGAAAGGGGGGGAGGAGGGGGTGTGCGGTGGCGAGGGAGGGTGGTAGGGGTGGTGGTGGAGGGGAGGATGAATAAGTTCCCAAAATTGCAAACAACACCTATTACACAAAACACATGAATTACGTGGTTTCCCAACTTGGGTAGTCCACACTTGAAGGGTAGATTCCTTACACACCTCTAAACTTTTTTTCTTCCAAAATGCAATTTAGAAGACACCACAACCTTTACAAAGTTTGAGCTCTACTAAGGAAAGTTTCATTGTTGTGACAACCCTTAACCTTGCAAGGTCATAACAATCTCAAAAGTGGTTTAAAGGATCCCACAACCTATACAAAATAGAGCTCCACTTTGGAGTATTTTATGTAACAAAACAACTCAATCCTACAAGATCTTGATAAGCTCTAAAAGGATGCCTTCTCAAAAGAAGCACATCAATCCCTTAGGGTAGCAAGAAAAGAAAAAGGAATTACAAGGGGAGAATATAACTCAATTTACAAATTCCTTGTACAATGAAGTATAGTTCCACAACAAATCAAACAAATGATGTAATAATTCAAGTACAAAAGTATAACAACATAAGATAGATAATGATATCTTTGATATTAACAACACTTGCATAATACCCAGGAGTTTGGAGTCTACTCATAGCCTCAGTGTTTTCAAGAACACCTCAAAATTCATGCAATGGCTATTCAACAACTAGTGTAGATGTCTCCTTCGAGATTGGGACATCTTTTTGTATTTAGCTTCAACTTTGGGGAGATGTCTCCTTATAGAATGGAATGTCTCTTTTGAGACATCTTCTTTCCAGAGGAGATGTTTCTTGTTTTTGGGAGACATCTTCTTGTGATTCACTTTCTCTTGGCCAAGATATCTTCTATTCCTTGAAGATGTCTTCTCAACTTTTGAGCTTTGGTTCTTGAGGCCTTCTCTTGTTTATTTAGCTTTCTCTCTATCCATGGAGCATCTTCATTTAGGTTGTAGTCTTTTTACTTGTCCATACTCTCATTTTGCCTATGAAGTCTTTTACTTTGATAGCCATGCTTCCTTGAGTCCTTGTCCATGATGTGGAGTTCTTGTTCTTGTCCTATAAATACAACATCCACAACACACACCCTTTGTTCTCCATTTTCCTAAAGGTTTTGACATACCAAAAGGTCAACAAGTAGATGATCAAAAGCCTAACCTCTTTTGAGTATCCAAACCTAGGTTAGACCCTAGAAATAATAATAATTATCATAAAAATTGAGAGTACATCAAATTATTAACATAGACGATAGATTCCAAATATAAAAAGGGAAGGCCCAATGGCTTTAAGGATATCATTTAAATTTTTATTTTTATAACCAATCCAAAAAGCCTTTTTCTCTTGGGTAAGAAAAGAATGAAATATTTCCTTCATTTAGAAACATCCTCAAGCGTAGGCTTTCTTTCAAAGAGAAAAAACCTTCAAAAAGTACAATAATTAGAAATAATAAATAAAATGCAACAAAAGTTGATAGGATTTCCAACTTTGAATTACAATAATAAAGGAAATTAAATAATTCACGAGATAATTAATTACATTGAAAATTTTCTTGTTTGAAGCTATAGCTAAAAAACATTTATAAGAAATATCAATTTTATTGCCATCATGCCAATGTGTTTAGGTACATCAGAATTCAAAAAAAACTCTGTACAATCTCTTAGATCACATTATGAACACTCAGAGGGAAAATATTCTAACTCTAAGGAACAAAAACTATAATAGTTCAACTAGGATTATGACTAAGAAGTGTCATAAATGTGAGGGATGCATGCATTTATATAGGCAGTGAATACATTAGCATTGATGTATCTATGTCAATGCATCCTACCATGTGTTGACAGGGATACATTGATAGGGTTGTGTCGATGAGAATGCATTGACACAACCTATCTTATTGATGTCTCATCATACTGTCATGAATGACTTAAATCTCATCCTTGAGTGAATAGAATTAAGATCGACTTTCTTACAAAATTGGGAGGTATGAAATTTATTAACTAAAATATAGACAAACAAACTCTTAGCTAACTCTACAAGCCAGATTGTACATTGTTATAAAAATAAGTCTTCTTAAGGTCTAGCTCTTATGATGTTTGTTGGGTAAGGAGATAGGTAAGAATGCTACTATGCCAGTTGGTCTCCATCGGTGATTGGTTATTCACTACACCAGCAAAGAGGAACTCATTAGGGAAGTGATCAGAAATTGGATATTCATCCTTTTCGCTGTCCCAGCGCAATTAAGATAAATGATTAGCAACTACATTCTCGGTACCTTTACGATTGATCATCGTTAAATCGAACTCTTGTAGGATTACCAGCCATCGTATAATATGGGGGCTTACCATTGGCTTATTCATGAGAAACCGGATTACACTATGATCTATGTGTATGAATACTTTGTATCCTAATACATAGTGTTTAAATTTTTCTAGTGCAAACACTACAACCATTAATTCTTTTTCTGTAGTAGTGTAGTTAAGTTGTGCACTAGCGATACTTTTACTTGCATAGTGGATATAATAAGGATGTTTATGATCATCTAACTATGTAAGTACGGCTCCTAAGGCATAGTCGGACGCATCAGTTATGACATGGAATGGTTTGGACCAGTCAGGAGCTTGTAGAATGGGTGTTTCTACCAACTTCTGTTTCAGAGTTTGGAAAGCTAGTTCACATTCCCTGGTCCACTCGAAGGGTACGTCCTTCTTCGTTAACTCTACCAATGGTTTGGCAATCTTTGAAAAGTTCTCTATGAATCTCCTATAGTAGCTAGTGTGTCCAAGGAGTGGCTGAATGTCTTTGACAGTTTCTGGTTGACGGGTAATTCCTTGGATGACTTTGATTTTCTCAGGGTCTACCTCTATCCCTGCATGTGAGATTTTATGCCCAAGTACTACGCCTTCTTGGATGATCAAATGGCTTTTTTGCCAGTTGAGCCTCAAATTAGTTTCTACACATCTTTTCAGCACTTTCTCTAATGCGTCTATGCTATCTATGTAAGTGCAAGTCAAACCCTCAGTTAGTTCCATGAATATAAGTGAGCTGCTTTCTTGATCAGCTGTCAGTCACTGGGTCTCTTCTTGTCATGTGGCTGCTACATACAGACATCTTTGTATATCGATCGTTTGTGCACACTGATTGCATGCAGGCAATATTAAACTTTGCATAACCCATGATCTTTACATGCAATTACACCCTGTGTCACTGTATGCGATGCATGGAACTTTCTTCTTCTCGATGTTTCCAAAAGTATTTTCCTTAAATATTTCTAGGGAAAGATCATAGATTCCTAGGCGCGCATCAATAGTGCTTAGCCATGCCCTTCCCATTCTGATTGGGAAGTCCCCCTTATTGTTATTCACTTGTATCACCAAGAAGTCAGCTAGATACGACCATTCACAAATAGTGGTAATAATGTCCTCCACTAATCCCAAGGGAACAGTGATGGACTAGTTAGCCAGCTATAAACAGACGTTGCTCTTTTTTAATGGGGGTTAGGTTCCAAGCCTTATACATTTCTTGGGATATTAGGTTGACACCGGAACCTGAATTCAAAAGAGCTTTGCATGGCTCATTCCCAGTTATTTGTAGATATATTAGGGGACTCCCAGGATCAGAGAATTTCCTGAGAAGGTGGCCAGCTTTGATCTAATCAGTAACAACATGTGTTAACATGACCGTATGTGTTGAATGTGGTGTCAGGTTCGAAGGGGGCTTTGAAGCTTTATTTGATACGGAGACGTCCAAAGACTCAGCCACTTGGGGTTGCAAAGGCTTGGTTGGACTATTGGTTCTAAAGAAAGGTCTTTTCTTCATACAGTTGTCAGAACCAATAGTAGGTTGAGAATTAATAGCCCTTGTGGCATTGCGTTGCTGTGGCTGAGCAGGGAGTTCACCTTGCATTGTTGGAGCAGGTGGTAATGGAGCTATTGATGGGAGAGATGCAACCGGATTTGAAGGATGGTATACTTATGGAATATCGCCCCTAGGAGAGGGACTCCTATAGTACTCGCAGGCTTGGTAGTGATGTTGGGGAGTAACGTGACCAATAGAGTCATGTGGAGAGATTGGATGTTGCACGTAATATCCATATGGGTCAGGTTGCCGGTAAGGATATTGTTGCCTTGGTGGTGGCATTCCCCATGATTATGGGTGCTGCCACTGTTGATGTTGCTCAATTGGTTGTGATAGAGTTCCACTTGGATAATACGTTAAAGGTTGGTGGAACTACCTTGAGTTACCTTGGGAATAAGGTAATTGTCAAGATGTTTGTCGTTTGTTTAAACATGGATTAAGTGCATACATCCTAGACTCCTACAGATGTGAGATCATAGGGCAACATCCCTTAGGATGGTCGTATTGACATATCTCGCATCCACTATCATCATCTGTATCTGAGTCCACAACCTCTTCAATAATAGCAACTTTACCCTTACCCTTGTTACATGTAGTTTCTGCTTCTCTCTTTTTTCTTTTGTCATGATCACTACCCCACTCTCTAGACTCCTCTACTACCTTGAGAACAGTTTGAAACCTACTATCCAGGGAGTCCCACATTTGTTCTACCTTTGTTGATACTTCTGATGCTAACTTTTGGATAGGCAAGGTTTTCCTATTCACCATCTCTTCGAGTGGTGACTCATCCTCATCCTCACAAAATCTTACTCCCTTCTTCCGAAGGGAAGGATCTCAATTATATTCTTCCACACTCTCTCTCTTTCATAGCTCACCTTCTTCCTTAGCAACTTGCTCCAGTAGTCTATGAATTTGATGGGACCTAAGCTTAGATAACCTTCCTTGGGCA
This sequence comes from Gnetum montanum, assembly GCA_015680685.1. Classification (NCBI taxonomy): domain Eukaryota; kingdom Viridiplantae; phylum Streptophyta; class Gnetopsida; order Gnetales; family Gnetaceae; genus Gnetum; species Gnetum montanum. Next base: position 124,958 of record MNCI01004118.1, on the reverse strand, counting down.
TAAGTCTCAAGGGTTCTTCTCGTTTCATGCCTAAGCCCATCTACGAGATGGCATAGTTGATCTCGCTAAAAATAACCAGGGCCAGAACAATGATGTAATAGTGCATAATAATGGCCCATGGCAGCATCCAAGGGTTCATGACTTCCTTGTTTCCATCCTTGGATTTGCTTTCACAGGTTAGACACTTGGGAGTACATTTGGTACTTATCGTTGAACAATTCTAACATAGTACTCCACCTACGAATGGATTCTGGTTCTAAGGACCGGTACCAGCTTTTAACTTCTTTTATTAGTGTTCGTGGGAACAACTTAAGTTTTTGCCACTCATTTTCCATGTTTTGCAAGGCACACGCATCGTGAAAATCTTGTAAGTGATTTTGAGGATCAACATTATATCCCCCTTCAAATCGTGGGATGTTATTCATGTCTAACCTCTTGATCCTACTATCTTTTTGGTGCCTTGTTGGAACTCTCATGACCTCAGTTATGTCTAGCATGCTTCAGGTAGCAAGTAGGGGTTCATCATGATCGTCTCGTTTGTGGCATCTATGGTGCCTATGTTGTTTCCTACTCTCCCTTCTTCTATGGCGTGATTTCCTAGAGTGCCCTCGTCCTCCGTCTTGGCTATTTCGTCTGTGATTTCCACTTTACTTGCCCTTATCCTCATGATCTTTTTCTCTATGGCTACATCCAGACACTAAAGGAGAGGGTGAAGGAGACGATGAAGGTGAAGAAGAAGGAGAACTACCACCATGACGGTGTCTACTACCTTCTCTTCAGTGGTCTCTGCCTCGATCGCGATTGCGATCAGAATGCCCACCTTTGTCATGTGTCCTTGTTCCTTTTTCGGACACTTTGTGTTCGTTGGTATCAGTGCCTGGGTTGTGAATAGTAGAATGAAGATTTTTATACACAAGCCCTTGGCCAAAGTCAAGGGGAGGAACATTGTTATGTGGGTGACTACCTACGGCAGGTTTATCATCCTCAATTTCGCTTAAAATGTGGGGGGCATCCTTGGACCATTTTCCCTTCAAAGACTTATGGTGTCTCTCCTATTGCAAATCCCTTTGATGTTGCACCTCTATGGGACGATAGTCTCTTGAATCATAGTCCTACATAATGTATTCTGCGTGTAAGTGTTGCATGACTATTCGTGTGAGAGCACGAAGAAGCATACTTGGGACTAAATAGTCGAGAGGTAACACTATGTTACCTTCCAAGTCACACCAACGTAGTTGTTCGTCTTGATGGAGACTAAAGGTGAAGTTGGGTACATATTCATTGGGATGAATATATATCACACAAAATTGTTGAGGGATTGGTGGATCAACGTCATGTGTATCCTGCCGTCGATTGCTTCTTGTGTTAGTCCTAGGTGGTGAAGTGCTTTTGTGCAAAGAAAAAGATATCTTGCCTTGTTCAGTGTGCAATGTACTATTGTCTTTCCTTAATCAACCCTAAGGGTTCGTTCCAATGATGTGAATGATTTCCTAAGTTCTACTTAGCACACAAACAACTAACTCCCTGCCAACGGTGCCAATGATGAGTGGCAAGGTACCCCTACGCTCAACCATACGAATACAAGCATTTCATGCATAATCCAGTCGAATTCTAAGGACTAAGTGCCTATGCACCTTTGTGGAACAATAACGGGTTGGTTAATCGTTGTCTTCCCAAACTTACTTGTATGTCACGATTGTATGGTTAAGAAAGCTTGAGGCATATGATTTTTATGGCTTTTATGTGTTTTATATCCTGCGCTAGTAAGGAGGGGGAGAGAGATAACTAAGTAACTAATCTGATTTAACTACTCATTAACTAAGTTCTAATTACTCCTAACACCAGTATCCATTCCCACTTGCCGCACACATCTTGAACCAGTGCAATGTTGTTGGGATTACCAAACGCTAATTGTCATTGGGTTACCAATCGCTACACACATGCTCGAAGCAGTCGTATTGAATGTATTTAACTAAGAGAGTTGTAGGGTGAGAGAAATAATAATTAACGCTAATTAATCTATTCTGTATGTATGTTGCAAGGTTTATCATAAAGTTCATCTTTATTGCTGTACACAAAGTGTGCTCAGGTAGACAATGCTTGAATAAAGATCCGTTCACTCTATGACTTCTAGTGCGGGCACGCAAAAATAATTCTAACTTTGGTGGGAAGAAATGACAAGAGTTTGGCTAAGGGACTAACTTTCTAATGTGGAAACCAAGGGCGCCACCTCTTATTTATAGGCAAGGAGACAGGCCGTGATATCGAGTATCCAACATTGCATGGTTGATCCGATATCGTGGATGCGATATCATGGTTCATTAGCCTCCATGCATTTGTCTTTGCTAAGCTGCACTTTGGTAGGTTGGTAATCCCTGGAGATTTGATCTATCACTTCATATTTAGGCCCTACTTCTTCAACACCCAATCTCATGAGTTGGTTTATGAGCATGACAGGAATGGATTGATTAAGAGGTAACACAATGCTACCGTCCATATCTCTCCAGCATAACTACTCATTTTGATGGAGAATGAATGTGAAGTTTAAATAATATTTGCTCAAATGGGCATAGATGACTTTCAATTATTGAGGCTTTTCATTGGTAGTTTTTAGCATCCTCTCCTATTTACCTATTATTTTTGTCATCACGCAATAGAGATTCTTTCCTGTGAGTAGAAGCCATTTCAAAAATAGACATAAGTGTGCCTTAGGATAATGTTGTTATTATTATTATTATGAAAGATATTTTGTCATGTTCTCCTCACAATGCTTATGTATAAATTCATTGGTTAATAATATTTCACCCATTTAGCTAAACCAAGTTCCTAACAACGACACTAATGATGAGTGGTAAGTATCTTTTATGTCCAACCATACGAATCACAAGCGTTCACTAGTGATTTAGTTGAATTATGTAGATTTAGTTACCCAAGTGACCAATATTCCAATGTAGTGAATCGTGTAGTTACAAGGTCGTTGTCTTTCTAACTCACACTTGTGTTTTATCAATATGCATAATTAAATGTGGTTAAGGTATATAATATATATTTTTGCATTTATTTTTTTATATATTTTTATCCTAATAGCCAGATAATTGAATAAAGATTTAACAATTAATTATCTAACTAATCAACTAATCTCACAACTTAAAGTAACCATTCCTAGTTGTCATACATATCTTGAACTAGTGTTAACACTACTGGGTTACTAAGTGGCTATTACGGGGAATACCAAATATCTACTATTAGGATTACCAAGCATCAACACGTTTTGCTTGAAGTGGTCGTACTCACGTGTTTATGATTAATAACTTTAATTACTTAATCACGGATAGTAATGGAAAATGCAAGTAAAGTGCAAAAAAGTAAAGTTAAGCTAGTCCAAGTGTTGCAATGGATATAGAAAATCTCAATTTTATTGTTGTCATGCCAATGTGTTTAAGTACATGGGCATTCAAATAAAACTCCATACAATTTCAATTTCTTAGATTTACACTATGGACACTAAAAGGGAAATTATTCTAACTCTAGGAAATAAAAAATGCAAAAGTTCAACTAAAACTATTACTAAAAAGTGTCATAAATGCAAGTGATGCACACATTTACATAGGCAATGATTACATTAGCATTGATATATTTGCATCAACACGGGGATACATCAACACGGATGGGTCAACACAACCTATCTTATTAATGTCTCATCAACAATAAATAAATAAATCAATATCTACTATGACAAAGAAAAGCCTTCTTTATTCATTTAGTAGTTGGCCTCTTGACCGACACAAAATTAATCAACCCTTATTATATTTATTTTTAATATCATGCAAATCAAAATATAAAGATGAAAAGGTTATCATGTGATAACTTGCACAATTGAAAATCATTAGAGCACCTACACATGAACTTTTTAATTCTAATATTATTAGACGCCATGCATTCTTACGACTAAGTGCAAAAAAAAAATTAGAGAACCAATGAATCATATTGAATTTGTATTAATAAGGTAACAAATATTATAATTACAATATTAAACTTAATAAAGTTAATCAAAGCTTTTTGCCACTATTTTTAATATCATGCAAATGTAGAGATAAAAAAAATCAAAATTAAAGGTATCATGTGATCAGTTCCATATTGAAAATCATTGCATTTTCACAATAATTAAATTTTAATATTATTACAATGATTTTCATTCCCTTTCATTTAAACAAAAAGAAATTCAAACATGAATTAAAGATGGGAGTTATTGATACTCCTGAAAATTAACATGCCCTGTTGCCTGTGCGTGTTCCATTGCTTCCTAAAAAGAAAGAGAAAAATAATAAGACGATCAAATATAGTTGTATTATGCATAAAAACATTTGTACTAAAAAAATCTACTTACTTTTTGACCCACAACTCCTATTTGACAAACTCCACAGCGTAAAGTGAAACTTGCAGTATCGGTATAGCTTCTTTTCCTGCACATATTTCTTTTAGAAATCACCATTTGCTGTGTTTATTCAAGTTTTATTATAACTACTACATTAAAGTCTTTAACAGTAATTAAATGACTAAAATAATTAATATTGTTATGATTTCTTTTAATATAAAAATCCTCAAAGGCAAGATAAATGAACCTGTGATCTTCTAGAACAAGATTTTTAGCAAGAACTGCAGCTGGACCAATGTCCCCATCTTTGACAGCAAAGATTGTCTGATCAACTACATCTGGGGCACCTTCAAAAGGTGACAACTGCAAAGAAATCAAAATTGTTTTTTACTAACAGTTTTTGCAATCAGTAAGATGAGAGAATGAGTTTCACAGCAATACTAATTAAAAGTAAAACAACGATTGCTTGCTTCAGAAAGGTCCGGTGGTGCCTACAGCCAAAGCATCATAATGCAGACCATCATAAATTAGCATCACACGCTCTCCATAACCGTTTCCCTGAAAAATATTGAATTGTTAATTATTATATCCATGCACAAATCTAACAAAATAAATATATGAAAAAGGAAATAAGGCCATTTATCAAATCCCGCACCTGGCCATATATATCACAGCGGGTTGTTTGTATATCATATGCTGCAATTTCACGGCCATAGTAATCTGCTAAAATTGCTAGCTCAATAGCACCTGCAAATTTGCCTATTGGAGTCAGTACAGTGTCATATTTTACTTATGGTCATTAGCTGTTTCTAGACAGGTGAAAACGAAAAAAGGACTTTATTATAACGGCGAAGGAACAAGATCAAATAGAGATCAACCAAGAAGATCAAGGATCCACTACACAACTGTGTTAATTGTCCAGTGAATTATAAAATCAAATAGAACAAACATATAGCAGAGAATTCGTATATTTAGAATTGGCTATCTGAAATGGTCAAGGCTTGTGAATCTGAGATCAGAGGCAGCACATGTATGATGAACGCTCTGGCTCAAATACAGCAAAACTGGAGGAAAGAGAAACAAAAAATGGACCTGCTATGATGTGAGGTGGGTCATACCAAGAAACACATAGGATACAGGATTATAGAAGATTTGGCACAGAAAAAGAAAAGTTCAGTGAAAAATAATCTAGCCTCGGATGATGATCATGATGATCAGGTACGAAGCCTCCATCTTGAATATCTTGATTAGCATTCAGTTAACCTTTTGAGTATCTTGTTTGTGTCTACATTTAAGAACCCTTTTAAGTGAAAATGCATAGATCAGTAAATGAAATGAAAAGGTTGCACGTTGGAATGAGGGAGGCAAACTAGTTTTTGTTATTTTGCTAATAAACAGAGCATTACACGTTGCTTGCAATTCAGTACATAAACCAGTATACCAAATAACAATTGAATAAAATTACAACATAGCCATGAGCCCATACCACCCCACTTGTCTGGGTTAAGTATCCATGAGCAATATTCAGCATTTGGTTTTCCTAGAAATGCTTCATTATAGGTGTCTGGATCACTTGCAACTGTTGCTGCAATCACCTATATCAGAAATTAAAAATTAAAAAGAAAAAAGGAAAACAAAACTCAAATGATACTGGATCATAGCTGGAACATATTAGCATTGCCACATTCTTCAACTATGACTACTCAAACTAGTCTGAAACAATTGTCCTTTAAAACTGTACTTTGCATATACAATGAAATAGAAAGACTGTGTTTTCATTCCTGGTAAGCTAAGCTTATGGTTTCTTTAAATGTTTGTAGATTTTCAGAACATTAAACCGCTCTTTTCAAAGAGGTACAAAGATGATTTTATTAATGAAAATTTAGAACTTGAATACACCAACGAATTCTTTAGAATCTTACCATTCAACCAAGAAACACGAAACCTCAAAAACTTGAATCTGACCTTTTATTAAAAGTTATAAAAATTAGAAAATAGGAAATTAGTGAGTATAAAAATACCTCAAATAATCCTAGCTAAAGGAAATTTTTTTTTATTGTGGACCTTATTGAAAATATCTGTCCATACCATAGAGAAAATAAAACTGTCAATCGTATATTACTTTATTGTTTCTAGGAAAAAACAGTATGGAACAAATTTAGTCACAACATCAATTAGCGCATAGTGATGCAAAAGTCTTTTAAATCACTAAATACAGACCTAGGACGCAATTCTTAGAGTCAAATAGTATGCCTTGTGTATGTGGTAGGAGTGCACAAAAACAATGTTAGGATTCTTAGTATGTCAAAGTTAATTTTAAGCATTGCACATTGTTTTCAATTTTGCTAGCTCATTATAAAATGGGCCACCATACATACAACCTATCCGTATCCTCATAAGAGAAAAAAATCTCTATGGACTTATTTAATTTGCTAACTGTAGTAAGATGCTACACCCTCATCCATATGTCTTTGCAATAGGCTTTTGCAACTAATACTACTCTTTTAATTTCGAAAAGAAAACTCTGATTGCATGAAAGCACTCTCCCATACATACAAGTTACTTTTGTACAAAATTTTTGGATGATTCTCCATCACTTATTAACCACCTTTGTTTGATCTGAATGGATTCTTGTGATTCCAAAAGTTCAACTTTTGATACAAATACTCTATAATCCTTCAAAAATAAGAAATGAATTTGCATTTCCGTTGATCATAATAGGAATGTCTTTGCATAGAGCCTTGATACCAAAGAAACTGGACCCCACTGACAATATTTGTCGACCAACTCAAAGCTCCTATATTTAAGGCTGTTCACCTAGACAACTCTGGCTTCTTTTTGGGTAAGCTGATTTATGATGGCTTAACATCTATTCATGAATTGTTCAATTGGAGCTCCTTAAAAAATACTCTGATGTGTGCCTTTAAATTAGATTTAACAAGCATATGATTGCTTGGCCAACCCCATTTTGCTGGGACAAGGCTAGGATGAAGAAGAAGAAAGCTTACGATTGCCTAAAGGAGTCTCCGGGAGCTTGTTTTCTCAAAATAGTTTGTTCCATTTGGTTTGCTCTAAAAATTTATGGAAAACAGATCAAAATTATCTCAGATTATATGCTTAGTTATATGATGACTGATAGAGGTCCTATCAATTGGCTCCCTCCGTTAATAGTTTCAAAAGATTCACAAATGACAGAATTTTAATTCTTTTTATGTATCTGTTTCAGCAGTATACAAGTTTAAGCAAGTTTTACAGGATTTCTCACAACTTTCTTGGTTGGACTTTTATTGTTATAAGTTTTCCTTCAATTGCATTAGTTACCAGAACCATAAAAATAAAAGAATCTGCAATGTCTTGAGCCACAACTGAAAGCTTGGAGCTCTTCTAGAAACATCCTCTAATAACATGGCAGTTTATAATAACCTGGCCTTTCTTTACCCCTATTCAATTTTGATGACATTGACAAGATTGTCATGAACTTTTAGGAGGGTTTCAAAAATTGCCATAGAATACGACTTTTATGAGGATGTCATGACGGGGAAGAAACGAAAAAGAAATTTGCAAATTCCATGCAAAGTTTCAGGTAGGATCTTGCAGGAATTATGGATTCACATCTTCAAAGAGATTTACCGGTATTGGGAATTTGTTTGAACCATGTCTTTGGCTTCTAGGAAGGAGTATAAGAGGCTATACAGAAATCACCAAAGTTCCTTAACACATGATTTTGGCTTTACAATCTCCAACATTACTTTCAGTAATTGTGGGAGATTGTAATTGCCATCCACACCATCTATATTTAAAGTTAGCTTAACCTGTCTCATTTTGCTCATCTTCCATATTGATTGCCTCTCACAACATTCCTCATTTTTCATGGCTTCTTGAAATATAATCTGCAATCCGCATCCAAGTTTCAGAACTATGGTCAAGCACCTTGTTGGAGAGTAACCAAATCCTACTTGATTGTGATCACTTCTAGGTTTTTAGTTTTTAGAGTTAATCTTATAAAGCAAATAGATACTACTTTCACACAGGTATGAAGAAACCATGCATAAGAAAAATGAAAAACATTGTTAAAAAAACAAATTTTAAACCACGATGATCATCTTATTATTTTATTTAAAACACAAGGAGTTATTTTTAGACAAGATTTTGTTAACCGTGTTCTCCATACATTCTCAATTAACATAAAAAGCATAGGAATCCTAATATACAGACTTTTCTAGTTACATGAATAGCTTCTTTGTTCCTCACGGTTGTTATACACTGCATGCCTTGAAAATTTCTTTACATAATTGAAACATTTGCAACGAGTATATACACTAATTATATGTGCAGTCTCAACCCTTTCATCAACAGCTAGAGATACAGTAAAAGGAAATCCCTAAGTGAAGATCTTAAACAGGAAGCAAGTGGTTTTGCTCATCGCTTGATAAACACTTCTCCATTTGTTTCTAAGATAAACGATTTATGATCTGAAGTACTGCATGCTTATTCAATATGTGAAAGTTTTTATCTCAAGAGTTTTCATGTGATAAGAAAAGAAAAAAAAAGAAACACCAATTTTTTGTGATCGGACAGACGCAACATAAAAAAGGGATCTATCCTGAAATGGCTGAAGCTGCAAGTGCTAATCAGATAAAGAAATCCAAGTCTGCAACCACCTGTTCCAGTCACAAAAGAAGAATGAAAGAAAAGAAAAGGAAAAAAAAAACCTACTTGTCTCAATTCAGAAGATTTGGTCTTATCATGCTCCATCACGTATCTGTCAGGAAAGAAATAAACAAATAACAGGGGAGTGATCAGGGGCATCCAAAGACTGAAAGAGGAAGAAACAAGAACCGAATTACATACAGAGATCAATCAAAAGGATTAGCGACTGCATACCCGACTGCATTAAAGAGGCAGCTGTTGTCGGAAGGAATCACTCTCCGTACCAGCACGCCAGCATCCTCCATTTTCAATTCCCGATATGAATTCGCGTTTCAGTCCTTGTTTGAATATATGAGAGATTCACAAACACAGAAATTCGACTCGAGCAGTATTTATTTTGGTTTCGAAATGAACGTTAAGGTGATTAAATACGATCTAAACAGCATAGGCTCTGTAACTCCTAAGCAGCCGTTAAAAGAGGCCCCCGTGCGCCTTGAAAAATAGGGTTCGTTGAATGCTAAAAGCAAATTCCTTCCCATCCACTCAAATTGAATTTGGTATCAAACTTCGGTTTCTGGAATGTTAAAAAAAGCAGCGACGAATCAAATCCTCCTGCATCGTTCCTGCCGACCACAGCAGCAAAAGTAACAATTCTGATCATATTTATTTAATCGACTTTATTCCTTTGGGGACGTTGGACAGATTTCAGACCGGGGATTTAAAATTTTAGATTTATCTGCCGTCAAGATATATTTTAGATTTAAGTTTTTTTTTTTTAAGAATTTATCTGACATTCTTGTTGGAAGTGAAACATAGATACACCCCAAGATATATAGTTGAATTAGAACTTTTACTAATTCCCTTGGCACATTTAAAATTTTAGATTTTTCTATAGATTTAAGTTTTTTTTTAAAAAAAAAAGAAACAAAGATACACCCCAAGATATATAGTCCAATTAGAACTTTATATAACCCAACATTGCCCACTAGAATCAAACCTATGACCTAGAGCTTCCAAATTAAGTGTCTTACCACTAGGACAACACTTCATTGTTACTTATGGTGTTCTAGCTAGTGCTATGGTGTTTTATCTTGAAGTTTAGATTTATTTATTCTTTGAAGTGTTAGTCTAGTGGTAATATTCTTGATTTACAAGATTCAAGTTATGGATTTAATCTTAATTGGCAATACTAAGTTATAAAGTTCTAATTTGACTATGTGTCTTGGTGGTAAATATTGTTTTAAAAAAAGTTTTGGGTTTCTTTATTCTTTGAAATATATATATTTTAATTTTATAATTAAAACATTAAAATATATGGATAATAAAAATACCTTAATTGCTCACATTAAAAATTAAGTTGATAGTCTATTATTATTATTATTATTATTATTATTATTATTATTGGTGCATATGGACATTCGGGCCAGTAGCACCATTCCTACCTACATAGTAGGGTAGATGCGGCCCACTAGACAAAAGTGTCATTTAATTAAACTAGTCTATTTTATAGCTCAATAGTACTTTTTGTTTTTTGTGCAATGGGCCACATTTGACTAAACAAAAAGGCAACTAGAAACTAAGACATTGGAAATGTGGTTTTATATAGGATGCACACTCAAAAAAATAAAAAATAAAAAATCCAACTTTATTGACTTAGTCTATAAAGATAAAAACATTCATGAAAGCTTTTATCTTTTTTGGGGTTGGGGTTGGGGTTGCTGTCGGACCTGAAAAGAAGTTCTATTGATATTAATAGTGTATCAGCTACAATAACCTAAACAAGTCATAGGGTTAAGGGGAAGGGGAAGCTAGAGCACTATGCATGAAACTCAGGAACAACCTTATAAATAAATGAGCATTAAAGAAGGAAACCCAAATTGGGGCACCACCAAACGTTCACCCATGCTGACTTGTTACAAAATAAAAAAAAACTCTCAATTAAGGATAGAGAGAGTTCCAATGGTGACTTCTCACAACAGAAAGGGAAAGCTTCCTTGCAGAGATTACTGATGATGAGTGTTACTGGAATGCACAAATCTTTCCCACGGCTACAAAAGATGAACCAACTGATGTCTATCCAGATTGAACTTGGATGCTTGAGATGTGAGTTGGAAATGAATGAGGCGAAAGATTGCAACTTCTCCAACTTGGTGAGCAAACATTTATTAGAATAATCTGTCCTTTGAAATATAACATTGCATCTTCACTTCCAAATATAATATTACTTATATTGTCTCTCTTATTGTTATTACTTATATTTTTCTATAATTAACTTTAGCTTGATTTTATCTATACTCAACTTTAACATATTTTCTTTTTCTCACCATCTTTTTTCTTGAGCACATGCATTAAACAAATGTTTTTCATGACGGTAGAAGTTGTAAAAGTTAACAATGAAGTGTTAACTTAGTGGTAAGACTCTTAACTTAGATACCCCAAGTTATGAGTTCAATTTTAATAGGTAGTATTGAGTTATAAAGTTTTACTTATGTTCTATAAAAGATTATGTTGGCTAATGTCTAGGGAGTACATATAGTCATTTAGTTATGGTTTCAAAAACCCTTAACAAAAAGTTGCAAGATCTAAGAAGATTATAACACATAATTGACTGAATGTAAGTCTTTGTGTTTACTTGTAATGCTAATTTCTTTTTATACTTAAAAAGATTAGTTTAGTGTATATATTTTTGGTTAGTTAGCTCGCACAACTTTGCATTTGAAGGTATTGGGTTCAAAACTTAGTACTAGTACCCTAAGAATGCTAGCTTGGAGATATTGTTCTAGGCATATATATATATATATATATCGCCTTACCCTCAAAAAAATTGATTTTAATAAAAAAAAACATGTACAAAAATTGTGACATCCCATTTCTGGATGTCATGGCAAATGTTAGATATATATTATATTCAACATTATGCCTAAAGAATATGATAGGGAAAATGTAAAAGGAAAGTAAAGAAATTGTATTAATAAGGAAATATGAAAATGAATAAGTGTATTTGGGTCATACTTCAAGGGTTTCATTAGGTTGTCTTTTTTCAACATCTATCCCTTAAAGGCAACCCAACATTGCCACCATAGTTAAGCCTAGACTCAGCTAGAAGAGATATCTAAGTTCCTTCATGTCCTACTTCACCTAACACTTGTTACTTGCTTTTACGAAATGCTAGCATAACCTCTAAGTCACCAATAATACTATTTTTTTTACAATTAAAAAAATTAATTTCAAACATAGGTCATTGGCCAATTAGTTAGCTCACATTGCTTTGAACTTGAAGGTATTAGGTTTAAATCTTAGTACTAGCACCCTGAGTACACTAGCATAGAAGCATTTTTCCAAGAATATATATATTGGCTTAGCAAAAACCAAAAAGAGTGATTTTTCATAAGCAATGAGTAGTTTCAATGATCAACCTACAAATCATAAATGTATGTAAGTCACCTTATCATAATCCATGAACTAAACTAGTATGACAACTAGATAGCAAAGCATTCAATCGTGGGTTGTTGTCTCCCAATTGTAGTTGCATAACACTTAATACGTATGATTAGTATAATTGAGATATATGATATTGATGTTGCTAAGACCATAATTGAAATATTATAAAATATAGAAATTGATGAGTGGCGAGGTACCCCTACACTCAACCATATGAATACGAGCATCTCACGTGTGATCTGGTCGAACTCCAAGGACTAAGTGCTTACGTGCCCTAATGGAACACTTAAGGTTAATCAATCGCNAGAGATTAATTATCTAGAAAATCATTTAAACATTTAAAAATAATTAAATCCTATTTAGCTTAGTCCATATGCTGCAAGGTTTATCAGAAAGTTCATCTTTATTGCCATACAAAAATGCGTGCTCAGGTACAATTTGCTCGAATAAAGATTCGTTCACTTTGAGACTCCTACTACAGGCACATGGAAATTATTCTAACTCTGGAATGGTAAAAATGCTATAGTTTGGCTAAGGGTCTAGATCTAGATGGAGAAACAAGGGAAAGTTGCTTATTATTTATAGATGTTTCGGCTGGCCGCGATATTGCAGGGGTGGATGCGATATTGCGTATGCGATATCGCGGCTCATCATACCCCCGTGACTGAATAAAAACTCGTCCTCAAGTTCCTTACAAAATATTGGGAAGGTATGGGATTATTGACTTGAATGATGCTAATGGTGAATGGGGTGACATGTGAACGGATCATCATTACAAAACATGACAAAATTAGTGTTCGTGACAACAAGAGTGAACACTATACACATTTGACATCCAACCTTATTTGGCAGCTGAGAGAGAAGAGAGAGAGAAAATAAGAAGTCTGTTGCTGTTGATGCCAATATTGTGCTTTTCGTTGTCCATCCATAAGCGCGTCATCAATCTCGTTCCTTACATAACTGCTTTAGCACCAGTCCATTCCAAGTGTTCCTTTCGGATCCAATCCATTGGTGTATGATTGCCATCTGCACACACAACATAGTCTTATATTAGCAAGGGTAAATGGATCACAATGCAGTTAATACCTTGCCTCAGTGTAAGGCCCATTGGCTGAGTTGTGATATGGCTAATGAGGGTCTGGAGATATAATACTAGTGACTACCCGAGGTGTAGGGGTTAAGAGAAAATTGAAAAAATTGAACCAGGACCCCCATGACTGAGAGCGAACCTTTGGTAGCAATAGAATGAAAAAAGATAAGGAATAAGAAAGATGGAGAAAAAGAAACAACGACAATGTCGATAAAATGGATGTCAAAGATGGAAATGAACAAAATAAATGGTGATTGCAAAAATGTTTAAGGGAAAGAAATTAAC
>MNCI01004118.1:86195-104081 GCA_015680685.1 Gnetum montanum | reverse complement strand
AAGGAGTTCTTTTAGGTTGACAAACCAAGCTGCGAACTGCTTACGTTTGATGTCGAACGCTCGGATTGATGCTTGCAGCTGCTGGTAGTCATTCATTCTACGGCCTAGGTCCTCTATGACTGTGCGTTGTCCTTCAAAGCTTGTGCGAAGGACCTCGAGTTCTACGTTTGCTATTGCCAGCTTTTGTTTTATTGCCTTGTGCGCCTGGAACTCTCCCTCGTATAGGGAATACAAGGCAGCCACTTTTTTTTCCAATTCTGACCACGGTCTCCTGGCTATGAGCATAGCCAGGTTTTCAGATCGAAGCTTGGCCAATTCCATGTATTCTGTCATCTCCTCAATCTGTAGCTCCTTTAGGTGGATTTCCCCTTTATTATAGGCGTTCAACCCATCAAAGATAGATTGCCATACATCGCCTCCCTCTCAGAGCTGCTGGAGCACTTGGTTCATCTTGGCTTTGGTGACTTGCATGTGCTTCTCATTTACCTCCTTCTGCAATCCCACTTGGTCCCTGTAATGATTTTTAACTTTTTCAAATTTCAGGGCCTCATTCTTCCAAGTGTCAATTTCAATTGCAAACTTCTGTCACAATGCCTGAACCTCCTCCATTGACAGATTTCGATTTTCAGTAGCCAACCTTCTTATGTCAGCGTTCACCCTGGTTAGCTCCTCCTGCTGTTGGTGGATGAAATATTTTATGTGTTCATTCTCTGCACCAACATTGCATAGGCGATGAACCTCCACAATCAGCTGCACGTTCTCCTGGTGAACCTCTGCCAAGTTCTTTTCTAAGTAATATGCTCAAGCGTCTGCCGAGGACTTGTCAAAGATCGTTGTCTCTCGCACATCCTCAATGACCTGAAGTTTAAGTTGAAGCTATTGAAAAGCTTCATCTCTGGTGATTTTGCGGTTGAGGATGGCTAGATCAGTAAGCTGGGCTCTTAATTGGGCTACCTCAGTTTCCAAGCGCTAACAAGCGACTTGAGCAACTTCAAGTTGCCCTTCCAAAATGAGGCTCTTGCCCCTTGCCAAGAGTAGCTCCAACTGGGTTGTAGTAATGTTGTCCGGAAGGTTGAAGACATCCGAAAGCAGTTGCTCGATTCCCACCAGTCAGTCTAACAACTCTTCATGTTGGGCTACATCAATCTTGCTATGCGAAGTTCCAGCAGACACCTGTACATCTTGTAGTCCATGAACGTTTGGTACAGGTGCTGCCAGTGCATTGAGAATCGTAGCAATTATGTTAGCAACCACTTCAGCCACAACTTCCTATTCCTGGTGCTGCATCACCAAGACCATCACCTCTTCACCATCTTCCAAGCGTACCAAGAAGGTAGCAACATTCCCTGAGATTTCGGGGAATAACTGTTGGGTTTAGGTTGGTACATCTCGGATGCTTGAAACTATTCTTGTTGGAACTTATGCTCGGGCAGTGAAGAATATCGACCCTGCCCTTTCAAGCAAGCTAACTAATTGAGCCACTTACTACAGGTGGCTCATGGTAGGGTAATAGACTAAAGGGTCTTCTCCTCCACTAGTCCTATCGGATTGCTCTTGTTGGCTTAAGAGCATTTCCCGGATCTCACAGATGTATTCTCCCGTGGTTTACGAGCTCGGTTGTGTTGTTTGTGTAGGTGGTGGAGGTGGTTGCTACTCCTCCTCTATTTGTGTGGTGATAGGAGTTTTATCTTTCATCATCTCTCACCATGAGGCAATTGGGGCATGCCGGATTACATCATTCGAATATCGTGCTATCCCTGCCCGTTTGCACAAATTTTGGATTAGGCAGGGAAAGGGGAGAGCTCGTCTTCCATGTTCATTCTCAGCGAACCTCTTTTCTATCTCCAAAAACAACAGCTCTGGAAGAATCATTGGGAATTTCCCACTCAAGGTGGCACACACATGAGCAGAGAAGGCTATGATTTTGCTGGGTCTTACCATTGGGTTCAAGTGGTAAGATGTGATCTTTGAGTACACTCTCTTCACCGTGGTCAAGGAGCCAAATTCCTTGCACTCTACCCCATAGCACCGTTTGGTCCATTGCACCTTTACCTTTGGATTGGCTTGCTTTGGAATTTCCAGAACATCTGCCCCAGTTTCAAGCGACCCCAGAGCCTACGCTATTGCCTTCAAAGAGTAAGAGACATAAATTTCTTTGATTCTTACTCTAGACCCAGGTTGTCGATTTGTCTAGAAGAGATAAGTTTTTCCTAAGTACCATTCACCACTGGTTGTGATGACTAGCCACATCGGAGAGTTCTGTAGTTGGTGCCTCACTTCTTCTGGCGCATTCTTGATGAATGGTCCAAAATTTAGCTCTTGAAGGACCATTCGCTGCATCTCGTGCAGTGTGATAGCATCAAGATAGGCTTGGGTCAGGGTGGCCTCAAGCCACGGTGCTATCTCAGGAGTCTCATCCCTGAGCGATTGCTCACCATGAATCTCCTCTTCAAGAATTTGATGAATAGATTTCACATTAGGTCTTTCATAGAAGGGCCTAGTTGCATGAGAGCCCTCCGCATGCTCTGGCGGTTGCACACCTCGTCCCCTTCCCACGCGTGGGCGCTTATCCCTTGGTTGTGATGGTCCTTCATCCCTTGGGTGCCTTGGTTTGGGTGCCATTGCAATCAAACATAACTGCACGTTAGACCGTTCATAAGTAGCTTAAGATGGTCTGTATATACTTTCTCAGTTTGATCAAGTTATGTTATTGGCACAGGCACACCGTTAAGTCTTCCAGAGCATTAATTTATGGGTTAGGGCCAAAGTTCTCATAATTAACAAACTAATTAATTAATTAATTAATTAATTACAAAAAGGCACCACCCCCCATGACTAAGAGCATACCTCCGGTTGCGTAAAAGGGCAAGGACAGGCTGATGCAGACACGCGATGGAATGTAGGTGCGTTGGGAAGGGTTAGGTAGAAAAAATGACAAAAAATCCCCCCAATTTGGATCCCAAATGATGAAAATGCAAAGCGCAATGGGTGTATATATAAGGGTTGGGCGTTGCATCAATGGGGCCACGTATCAATGGCCAGGTATACGCAGGGACTGCGTATATGGGGCCCCATATACGCAGTCCTGTACATCCATTGACCAGCGTTGACCAACCAATAAAATACCCGAAACGATGAATTTGAAAAGCCAAATTGGAGTAGTTGAAATGTGGAAAAGGCCTGGTCATGGTTGAGGACATGAGGAAGGTAATGGAGTGTGAAAAAGAGACAAAAAATCGGAGAACGAGACACAAAAAGAACTCTGCGAGGAAGAAATCGAACGATGGGACACTGAAACTGGTCGACCAAGGAATCCAAAGGATGGGAGGCTTAAAAAGTGGGACCAGGAATACGCAGGTGGGTCCTCCCCATAGTAGGAAATAGCCTTCATAGCCCTTGCATACCATCAACACCAGGGTCCGTGGGCCCAGGTGCCAAGAAATGGTGTTGGCCAGTTAAGACTCCAAACCAAGAGATCCTGCCAAGGCATGAGAAGCCTATAGAAAACACAACGAGCACACAAAACATAAAAAGGGTAGTGAGGTGAGTATAGAGAGAAGTGGGAATAGAGGGAGAGGAGAGAATGAAAATCCCGAGTGTTGGCCACAGGAAACCCCATGTGCAATTGTGGTTAAGTGACCTGGCAGAACCTTTCCTAAGGTCAGACCCAAAACCATCCATAGTCAGTGACATCGTAGCAATAGACGAAGTCCCGACCATCCCCCAAGGAAGCAAGAATGATCCCATAGAGAACCACCACTCCAAAAAATGTGAGAGGAAGGAAGTGAAACGGGATGAACTTAGAGGGGACCAAGGAAGTCCCATAACTAATGCATATGGCCCATGAGAGGCGGTCTAAGGGGTGTGCTTTGAATTCCCACAGTGAGTTATTTTTCTTTTCTTTTGTTCGGGGGAACCACAACATGCAAAGACCCATGTGTGTTTGCATGCATCCGACCAAGGGGTGTGCTTTGAATCCTCATGTTTTTGCATGTTTTTTTCTGAGGACCACACCATGCAAGGTCGAATTGCCCAGAAAATTCTGTGGAGAGAGAAACTTGGAGTAGTAGGAAATCTGTAAGGGCACACTAGCAACCCAGGGAATAGAATAGAATGACGAATAAAGCATTCCCCTTGAATTCACACCCAATTCAACTAGTGGATCATCCCCGAGTCTAGGAACTACACAAGTCACACATTAATTATAATGTTTTTAAATGAAGGGGTTGCATGTTCGCAATAGAAGGAAAACCATGGAATGGTGAATGGGTGAATGACGTGGACTCACTGCTGAGTTTATGAAGTGAAAATAGATGTAAAATCCAAGGACAACCATGCAATGGTAGGAACAGATAATGTGGAAGACTATTATAGTACCCATCATACGAAAATCGACCACGCTAGATGCCTGAAGACAATACGACGACGTATTAGCAATTACGTGAAAAAATGGACAAGTACAAAGAAACAAAAAATAAGTAAAGAAAAGGAAAAAATGTTCAAAGAATGTGCAAATGTAGGAACGATGGTGAAAAACAAAAAAGTGTAAAAAAAGAAATGACAAAATGGTGAGGGGTGTAGTGAAATGGATCAGCAGGGATGACGGTCTCCCCCATGACTGGGTGGAAAGGAGGAGACACGAAAAATGGAACGTGGTCGACCGGGTGATGGCGAGGCAGTGGCATTGGTTGCATGGAGTTCACAGAAAGGTTTTAGTTGTTGGTGGTTGACTAACTGTGTTCTGGTGGGGTCCCCAGGTTTGTGGACAAGCAAGGCCCCAGATGGGAAGGTTTTGGAGACAATATAAGGTCCCTCCCACAGTGTTTGAAACTTGGTCGGTTGGGATACATGTGAGGGGTTCCAATACAACACCTTGTCTCCACATCTAAATGTGACCTTCCGAATCCTAAGATCATGTCGTTTCTTGTTATAGGCCTTGTGGATTTCATTTGAAAATAGGGCCACTAATCGGTTCTCATCTAGCATACTTAAATTGATTCGTTGTTCTCATTGTGCTAGCGGTAGGTCAAGATCGAGGTCACTGGTGGTGGATAGTGTCCAGAGTTTTGCTTAGATTGGAAGCGTTGCCAACTTTCCGTACACTAACTCATAGGGAGAGTACCCTACAGGAAGTTTCCAAGTCGAGTAGGCCCATAGGGCATTGTTGAGCTTGGTACTCCAATCCCTCCTGTATTTGTTGATGGTTTGGGTAAGGATCTTGGTGATCTCCCTATTGGTGACTTCGGCTTGCCTGTTGGCTTGGGGGTGATAGGGTGTTGTAGATTTATGTGTTACTCCTAAGCGTTGCATGAGTTTCCGAAAAGTGACACTCGTGAAGTGAGTCCCATTATCATAAATGAGTGCACGCAGCACTCCAAACCTAGTAACGATTTATTGCTGAACAAATCACACGACGGTGTTGGAAGAACAGTCGACGACGGATGCCACTTCTGCCCACTTTGTATAGTAGTCCATAGCCATGATGATGTATGCCTTTCCATTTGACAAGGGGGTGATGGGCCCCATGAAGTTGATACCCCAGATGTCAAAGGGCTCCAATGGCTGGATCCACTATTGAGGTCCCTCCAACCATGCTGTCATCCCACCATCCCTTTGGCATCATTCACAGGAGTAGGCAAACCATTGTGCATCCCTGAAGATTGTAGGCCAGTAATACCCTGCAAGCAGGATTTTAATGGTCGTGTGGTGTCCAGCATAGTGGCCCCCACAAGGGCCCTCGTGAGCATCTTGGAGGATGCACAGTGTATCGTCATCAGGGACACACCATCGAACCAGGCCATCTGCGCACACCTTGTAAAGGTGGCCATTGATGTCCATGAAACGCTTGGCCTTATGGAGAAACTACTATTTCTGTCGATGGTTCCACTCCTTGGGCAGCTCCTGGGTTGTGAGGTAGGTGAGGATGCGATTGAACAAAGGGAATTCCCTGGGTGCTTGAGGATCAATGGTGTCTGTAAAGAGGAGTTCATTTGGAAAATGGTTAGATAAGGGCTCCTCCTCTTCTGCGTCATCCCATCATAACCAAGACAAGTGATCAGCAACCACATTCTTGGTCCCCTTTTGATCTACCATGGTAAGATCAAACTCTTGAAGAATCACCAGCCACCGGATTATGCGGGTGCTCACCGTTGGTTTATTCATTAAGAACTAGATAGCACTATGGTCCATGTGCATAAACACCTCGTATCCGAGCACATAGTGTTGGAATTTGTCCAAGGTGAAACCCACTGCCATCAACTCCTTCTCGGTGGTGATGTAGTTTAGCTGAGCATCCATAATGCTACAGCTTGCATAGTGGATATAATATGGATGTTTCTGATAATCACACTATGTAAGCACGGCTCCCAAGGTGTAGTTGGAGGCATTCGTCATAATGTGAAAGGGTTTGGACCAGTCAGGTTCCCGTAGAACTGGAGCTTCTACAAGTTTCTATTTCAGCACTTAAAATGCTAACTCGCATTCCTTGGTCTAGATGAATGGAACATCCTTCTTTGTAAGCTCTACCAATGGACGGGTAATCTTCGAGAAGTGCTCAATGAAACGCCGGTAGTGACGAGTGTGTCCAAGGAATGATAGAACATCTGTAACGGTACTTGGTTGGCGGGTGATTCCTTGGATGACCCTGATCTTTTTAGGGTCTACATTGATCCCTGTTTGTGAGATGCGATGCCCTAGCATAATGCCCTCTTGGACCATCAAATGGATCTTTTGCCAATTGAGTCGTAGATTGGTGTCTACACACCTTTTTAGAGCCTACTCCAGATGGTCCAAGGCTTGCTCAAACATGGCACCATAGGTGGAGAAGTCATCCATGAAGACTTCCACACCATTATCGATTTATTGCTGGAAGATGCTTAGGACAAGGCATTGGAATGTAGCAGGCGCATTGCACAGGCCAAAGGGCATCTTCTAATATGCAAAATTCCCCCATGGACTTGTGAACGTTGTTTTGGCCTGGTCCTATGGTGCTATTTGGATTTGGTTATAACCACTATAACCATCCAAAAAGCTATAGTAACGGTGTCCTGCGATGGTGTCCAACACCTGGTCCACAAATGGGAGCAAGAAGTGGTCCTTGAAGGTCGTCGTATTGAGCAACCGAAAATCAATACAGACCCTCCACTTGCCATCTTTCTTGGGCACAATAACGAGTGGGCTAACCCATTCGCTATCAGTGACAGAATAAATGAATCCCGTCTTTAGCAATTGTTCGATTTCATCTTTTACGATCTGCTTCAGTTTGGGATTCAACCCATTTGGCTTCATGGAAGGGTCAAGATAGATCTGATGCTAGCAGACCCTGGGATCAACTCCAGTCAACTCAGCATATGACCATGCGAATGCAGCAACCCATTTTTTTACCATCTCCAGCAATCTCTTTTTCTATTTAGGAGTAAGGGCAACATTGATAATTATCGACTTGCCATTTTGTAAGAATGCATATTCCAAGTGAGCCGGTAAAGACTTTAGCTCAAGGAGTTCTTGTTTGAAGCTCTTAGGGATTTGTAGGGTCCCCCAGTCATCTTGGTTATCAACAATGGAGACCTATTGATGAACCACTTCCATCTCATCCGTGCTTTCAACATAGGCTTGCACTAGCCCCTCAGATGGTTCCATGCACAATGTGCTGCTAGTAGGGTCAGTTGTCAGCCATTGGGTGCCCTCTTGGTTAGTGGCTACTGCATATAGGCACTATTGAACAGGTGATTCCTTGGTACACCAACTGCATGCTTGAATGGATATCTGCTTAGCAGACCATAATTATTGCACATAGTTGCACCCTGAGTCACTGTACGTGATGCATGGAACATGCTTCTTCTCAATCTTCCAGAAAGAATTAACCTTTGAAATTTCCAGGGATAGATCTTGGAGTCCTAGTCATGCGTCCACTGTGCTTAGCCAAGCCCTTCCCATGATGATTGGAAAGTTCCCCTTGTAGTTCTCTACGCAAATGACTAGGAAGTCAGCAGGATAGGACCACCCACAAACAATGGTCATGATGTCCTCCACCAAATCCAAGGGAATAGTGATGGAATGGTATGCTAACTTGAGCTGGATGTTGCTTTTCTTTTGTGGGGGAAAGTTCCAGTTCTTGTACATATCATGAGAGATCAAACTGACCCCTGAACCTGAGTCCAGAAGAGCTTTGCATGGCTCGCTCCCTGCCACCTGAAGATAGATGAGGGGGCTTCCCAGATCTGTTAATTTCTAGGGAAGATGACCTGCATCGATCTAGTTGGTCACGGCATGTGTGAGCATGACCGTCTGGATGTTGGAGTGTGGTTGGATAGAGGGATGCTTGGGTGGTATGATGGTGGAGGTGTTGGTAGGTTCAAATGCACTAGTCATAGGCGTAGGTGAGGGTGTGTTAAAATTACTGGTCCAGAAGAAAGGACATTTTCGTGGCTTGGGTTCCAATCCACTCGGCTGAGGTGTCGGTTGTAAGTTAACAGCCCTCGTAGCGTTTCGTTGTTGTGGCTGTGGTGGTATTTCTCCCTGCATTAATGGAGCAGGTGGCAACTGAGTGGGATGTTGTGGAGGAGTGGCAGGAGAAGGTGATGGAGGGTAGAAGAGATGTGGGTTTGCCTCCTGGGTGATGGAGATGAATGTTGAAAATGTTCAAGGGGGTGGTAATAACTGGGAAAGGTCGCATGACTAGAAGAGTCTCTTGGAGAGACCAGTTATTGAACATAGTACCCATAAGGATCTGGCTGTTTATAAGGGTACTGCTGCCTTGGAGGTGGCATCCTCCACGCTTGTGGTTGCTGCCACTATTGGAAGTATTCATACGGTTGTGGGGGTGTTCCACTTGGATAATATCCTTGCTGCTGCTAGTGGAACCGCCTGGAATTGCCTTGTGGATAAGGCAACCTTTGGGGTGTTTTCTGTTGTGCCAAACGAGGGTTCAAGGTGTACACCCCAGACTCTTGAAGATGTGACACCACAGGAAAACATCCCTTAGGATGTTCATATTGGCATATGCCACATTCATCATCCTCCTTGGTGTCAGAGTCTGCAACCTGCTCTGCTATAGCAACTTTTCCCTTACCCTTATGTTGGGCACATTCAGCTCCCTTCTTCCTACGTCGATCACGGTCAGTACCTTGTTCTCTGGACTCTTCTACAATTTTTAGTACACTTTGGAATTTCTCATCCAAAGAGTTCCACATCTTGTCCACCTTTGCTGATATTTCAGATGCAAACTTTTGTAACAAAAAAGTCTTTCGATTTACCGTTGCTTCTAGTGGTGATTCATCCTCCTCATCACAAAATTGGACCTCCCTTTTTCTAAGGGAAGGGTCTTGGTTGAATTCTTCTACACTCTCCTTTTTCCTAAGTTCTCCTTCCTCCTTGGCCACTTGTTCAATGAGGCATTGCAACTAATGGGCCCTTAGCTCCGACAGTCGTCCCTTGGTGTACATGCCAAGGGTCTTTCACGTTTCAAAACAGAGCCCATCAATGATGTGGTGAAGCTGTGCCCACTGAGAGTAACCATGACTAGGACACTGATGCAACAACGAGTAGTACCTGCTCATGGTGGCATCCAAGGGTTCATGATTTCCTTGTTTCCAACCTTGGATCTGCCATCTCAGATTCGCCACTCTAGAGTACGTTTGATATTTGTCATTGAAGATTTCAAGCATTGTACTCCATCATCTGATTGATTCCAGCTCCAAGGATTGGTACCAACTTTCAGCTTCTTTGATGAGTGTGTGAGGGAATAGCTTTAGTCTTTGCCAATCATTGTCAATGTTTTAAAGGGTGCAAATGTCATGGAATGCTTGCATGTGGATCTGCAGATCATAGTTGTATCCCCCTTCAAATCTAGGGATGTTGTTCATATCAATGAGCTTAATCTAGCTATCCTTTATGTGCCTACTAGGAATTTGAACTGCCTCTGCGATCTGGAGCATGCTCTAAGTAGCTAACAATGGCTCGTCCGAATCATAGTCCTGTTGGGGACCATGATGTCTATGATGATTCTGGCTACCCCTCCTTTCATGCCGGTGAGCACCGCGTGATTGGTTGCATGCTTCCTCACATTTCCCTTTTCGAACCTATTTACCACCATCCTTTCACTCCTGCCTTTCCCCGTTACACTCAGAGCTTGAGCTGGATGAAGGCGCAGGAGAGGGAGAGGATGGAGAAGAAGGAGTGGCATTGCCAAAGCTCCGGTGTCGATCTCCCCATCTACCCTGATGGCAGCCTCGATCATCTACCCTTGAGGATCATGGTCACTTAGAGGTTTTTTCTGAATGATTGACTGGAGGATCTGCTGCCCCATGGGAAGTTCGGTCAAATGGGTATCATGAAAGATGGGATTCCCATCGTCTTGCAGCCCTTGCGAGAATAAGGGATTACTGAATTATTTCCCCTTCTGCTGGTCTCTTGTCCATTGAGCCTCAGTGGGATGATAGTCCCGGTAGTCATGGTCCTCCATGACATACTCTGCCACCCAGTTCTGGATGCCTAATTTGCCCAGATTGTGATATAGCATCGCAGGAGCTGATTGGTCGAGTGGTAGCATGATGCTACCCTCAATGTCCCACCATCGCAGATGCTCATCCTGATGTAGGATTAATGTGAAATCAGGGACATATTCATCGAGATGTTTATACACCACTCGACATTCTTGTGGCACTGGTGGTTCAAATACCTCTCTCCTGTGAGAAGACATGTTGGATGTTAGATGGTCCATGCAATTGATGTACCTTACTATTTACTTTAATCCGCCTAGCGTGCGTAAATATTTCTATCTTGGGTCTGTTCCAATGACTTGAATGATAATTTCACTAAGGTTAGATGACGCATGTAAGACTAACAATCCCTTGCAATGGAGCCAATGATGAGCGGCTAGATACCCCTACGCCCAACCATATGAATCATGAGCATTCACGTGCGACTTGGTCGAACTCCACAAACTGTAAGCACTTAACATACACCAGACTCTAACCAGTGAATCCTTGGGTTAGAATGGTCACTGTCATCCTAATCTCACTTGTGAGGTTCTGTTTATGATGGTTAAGTGAGACTAAGGCTAATGATTTTTATAGCTTTTTAATTATCTTTTCGGAGGCTAATTATCTTGAAAGTAAGGCTAGAATATTAATTAATCTAAGATTATCTTAATCTAAATCTTAACTATTCCTAACATAAGTATCTGGTCCCATCTTCCGAGCATGTTCTAAGCATCTCCTAACACTTTTGGGTTACCAGACGTTAAGCGTCACTGGGTTTACCAAGTGTTTGAGTTACATTCGAGATGGTCGTACTTATGGCCTTTAAGAACTATGAATGAACAGTAGCGATTGAAATCACAATAAAAAAAACTTAAGTAATTAACATGTAACTAATAAAGCATAAACATATTAAACTATTGAATGCATAAAATAGCTAATTCCAAATGCTGCAAGGAATGCTTGAATAGTTCGTCTTTATTACCATCATGCCAATGGGCTTAGATATCAACGCTCGAATAAAGAGCCAATCACTTTTCTTACACCTGCTATGGGAACTTGGAAAATATTCTATCTCCTATAGGAAAAAACTATAAGAGCTTCACTACAACTACTCAAAAGATGCCTAAATGAGGTGGAGGGCCCTCTTATTTATAGGCTAGGATAGGCAGCTACGTAAATGGGGCCACGTCGACGTAGGAAGGCTACGTCGACGGGCCCGCATCGATGCGATCACGTATACGTGGCCCTGTATACGTAGCCCAGTCAACACATTGACTTAATGACACTTCATCATCTACTTTAGCTGTAAGTGGGTTCATGTCATATGTGTCTTCTTTTCAAACTTTCTCACCAGTTGCTATGGCCCCATCCCTAATCAATTTCCTTAGAACAAATTCATAGTTTCTTGTACTACTTAATGACAGGATGCTATGTCTTCAAAGCAATGAAGAAAAAAAAAGGTGCTTAGATTACAAGGAAATGCTTCAATTTCCTTGGATAAGATCTAAAATAACCCCATTAGTGGTGTGATGCATTTGTCAATTTTACCTAAGGGAGTTTCAATGCATACCTTTACCAAGTATAATAATGAAGTGAAAGATCCCATGAATCATGTGGTTACTTTTAAAAATGATTGCATGCTTCTGGCTTCTTATCCTTATATTATGTTGAAATGTTTCTTCAACTCATTATCTAAAAGAGCTTTGGAATGGTATAAGTTCCTAACACATGTATCTTTTATCTCTTTGGAGCAATTGCTCATAGCCTTCATTGAATGATTCAAGTTTAATATGCATCAAAGTAGCAATGTCATGTCTTTCATTGGTATCAAGAAGGATTTGAATGAATCCATCTATAAGTTCATTTCTTGATGGACAATACTATTAACAAAATTACCTTATCATTTAGATGAATGTCAACTA
This sequence comes from Gnetum montanum, assembly GCA_015680685.1. Taxonomy (NCBI): domain Eukaryota; kingdom Viridiplantae; phylum Streptophyta; class Gnetopsida; order Gnetales; family Gnetaceae; genus Gnetum; species Gnetum montanum. The sequence goes on along the minus strand of MNCI01004118.1, from coordinate 91,678 downwards.
CAATACATATTTGAAGCAGTTATCATTGAATACATTCATAAGAGGATGACTTATCCTAAGCTTCATTTTCTGAATGATATCTTCTAGTTCACCAGATGCATTGAAGAAGCTACCATTCAATGTAATAACTAGGAATTCATGACAGTTGGTAATAAAGCTACTAAGGCTAATAAACAAGAGAAGGCACCCCCAACTTCTACAGGTGTTTCTTCTCTTTCTAAAGGACAAAGTAATGCTTCCTCAACTACTTCCTCATCGACCTAATCATTTAGACCTTGTAAGAGTAAAGATTAGTATACCAAGATAGTCATGAGGTATTGTTTACTCCTAAAAAATCATCTTAAGAATGGTCATCTTAAGAATAAGTAGGTCTCTAATCAAGTGAGAGCATGCTTCCATCACATTCAACTGATAGCTATGGATCCTTCTCAATGGTAAGAAGGAGATCCTAAGATGTCAAAGTGGTACAACTACTGCAAATACTACTATTATCATGAGACTGATGGACATGACACAAATAACTATAGAAATTTGAAAGATGATATCCAAGATCTCATTGATAATGGAAAAATAGTGATGGAAACTAATCCATCCACTATGCATTTGGACAACTAGTAGCTAGAAGTATTTCAAAATCCTTTAGGAGATAGAGAAGAAATTTTAGCTTTTATGCTTGAATACAAAGCTCGTAAGTCTTTGCCTAAAGAGCCTTACATCATTTGCTTGTCTAACTAAAATCCATCTAGGTAATTCTCATCATAATCTTAAAAGCTCTATGTGATTCACTAGTTTGACTACACTACATCCTCTAAGTCAAAGTGCTCATTGCCACCTCCCTATCTCATTTATGCTAACAACTATTATTAATCTACTTATACCCAAAATTCACCATCATATGCTCCTCATATTGTTGCATCTCATTCTGAATCTCAAAATACTGTTTCATTTGTTACACCCAATGCATCTCCTTTTCCTTCATCTTAAGTGAAGACTCTCACCTATAGTCAACAAACCAATGAGTCCTAATTAGCTAAGTGAAAGGAGAAGATAACTGATGCTTCAAAGCAACCTTCTAAAACCATAAAGAAACTTTCTTTTCAACATCAACAAGAGGCTACATCTTCAAATGGACTCTTGCCTTCTAATCTAATATAGCTTGTTACAGTAGCACTTGCTTAGCAATTATCTTAGCCTATAGATAGTAAAGTCCTATAGTAAATGACCTAAATTGTTTGTTCCAAAGGCACCAATCTATCCTTGTATGACCTTGTGGTAACTTCTAAAGAACATCAGACTACATTATATGATGTTCTCAAGAAGATTGTGATCCCAAGTGACATTCTTGCTTAGAGAGAAGCTATATCCTTCTTTCTCCAAGTTCCTCACTATGGATCAGATAGTCTAAACTTCCATGGTGAAAACATTAAGATGGACTTGAAGATGGGGGATATCTATCATCTCCCACTCTATATCATCATCAAGTGTCCCTAGAAGCTATAGTTCCACTAATATATGTTAATGATGGCACTAGATTGAATGTGATCACATGGGCTATTATCAAGCATCTTTCCTTTTAAGATGAGGTAGTGTTTAATGAAATCTACATTAATCTCATTTCATTTAATGGTACACAAGCAAAGATTTTAGGTTTCATTAGGATATCAATCATGGTAGGTGATTCTGTGCAATTTGATGCAATTTTTATGGTGATATGTGGGCATTTTAGTATTAATCATATACTAGGACATCCTTAGCTAGCTCAACACAGAGTTGTCTCTTATCTAATAAATAAGGAGATTCACATACTTTTTCACAATCGTGAGGCTATTATCTTTGTAGATAGGTAAAGTTTTAGTGTCTCTTGCTTCAATTGAGAAGCATGTTCCTATCAGATGAGTGGAAAACTAGTTGAATCCAACTTGAACTTGTAGAAAAGCCTATAGTATGCTACTCTTCTAAGAACTTTGAGGTTATCTCCAATTCTATAGACTTGGCAACAAGCCTATTTCTAATGTGGAATTCATAGAATTAGGCTTTGGTGAATTAGAAATATCCTCACCTAAGAATAAGGATTTACCTTGTCCTTATTACTTCACACCTCAAAAATTTATTATGAATACGATAATCTTAGATCCTTAATCTTTAATAATTTTTTAGTCTTGTTTATCATCTTTTTTTGTTTCATTAGGTGGTTGACATCTACTAGTAGATAATAAAACTTTCCTTTTAAGTTATCTACTATTATTCATTATCATTAGGCAATGGTTCTTAGTGAATTCTCTTTAATTTTCATCTTTAATTATTTGTTGTTAATGAGAAATGTTAAATTAGCAAATGATTATAATCTTTAATCTGTCACATCAATTTTAGCGATTACTAAGTACAAAAATGGTTAAGTGAAAATTAACATGAACATTAAAACTTTTATTCCTTTTAAAATATTTACAAAAATTGATGCATGTCGAAAATTTTGATGTGATGTCAAAAGCTTACATCAATTAGAATTTACATTTATTACAAAAAAAATCATGTTAAAAAAATAATACAAACTTATTGTTCTTCCTTAGTTTCTTCTTTAGCCTCCTTGTCAATTTGACTCAATCTTGGTTCTTTTATTGTTGGACTTTGGCTGCTCCCTCTAGGATATACATGGAAACAATTAATACCAAAAGAGTTAGTTTTTTTATTTTATCTTTTAGTTGTAATAAAATAAATGAATACTTAGAAGTCTTAATGCTTACCCTAAGTTTCTTCATAGATTTCGAGGATTTGCTATTCTATCTTCTCTTTATCCTTTCGGGCTTACTCTAATGAATCTAAAAGTATGGCACTAGTGTTAGCATGCTCAGTAGCAAACACCCCCATATCCTTAGCATACTTAAGAGAATCACTTATTTTTTCTACAACAATCTTATCAGCTACTACATCTATATTTATTGTAGGATCATGAAATGTCACATGATCCCTATCCAATTTTATCTTTATTTCTATATTTAAATCAAGAGAATGTTAGATTCTCTACTTTTAACTAATGAATGTTATTCTATCAATGATAATATTCCTAACTTATTTTCTTCTGGGAATGGCAACTTTAGCTTTGCATCCATGTCTTTTAATAGATCCTTCAACATCATTTGCCTATCCTTGATGTAAGCCTAGATTTTCCTCTTCATGTTTGGAAAAGTGCAGAAAATGATTAAGTCCTATTTGCATCAAAACATAATAAACATAGAAAATTTTAACATTGCATCATTTACACTTACCTTATGATGTAGAGAGTCTAGAACTTATCACTTCTTTTATCCATTTGTAAACCTCTGAATTGGTCAAAGCTAGTTTTCTTAGAGGAGTGATGTCTATTAGTGGTGGAGGAGGAAGCTCAAATTCTGAAAGCTCATCCCTTCTCCCATTTTTAAGCCTATTTCACCAAAAGGTAAATCAAGGAAGTTATAAAAAGTCATACTTTCTCATTCTCCTTCATTTTCCTTTGATGACAATAATTCTTCCAAGAAGTCCTTCTCCTATCTCATACTTTATGTCTCACTAGTGGACCTTAACTCATACTTCTCTACTTCTCTCATGATGTCAATGAATTTGGTGTCATTAATGTTTATTTGACTTTTAAATAAGCATGAATCTTCATTAGCAAATGTCTTTCTCTATAAAGCTAAATATCTAGGGTAAATTTTTAAGCTTTTGTTTACCTTTTGGCCTTAGGATGATCCTTGATCCTTCCAACCACTCTATGTTTTCTCCTTGGAATTTATTCCATAATGGATGAAGCCATCCCATGTTTTCATACTTTTTAAAATCTATGTGTTCTTATACTTTTTTATTATACATTGAATTAAGAAATCATCTAAGGTATCCAATTTCGATGCTGCAATAGGTCTTGCAAGAGATTTTGAAGGAATGCCATATGATCAAGGCTTCAGATGTCTAGAGCGTTAAACTTGTACCATACAAAGTTCTAAAGTTATATCTTTAGATAATAAATACTAACTTAATTTTAGCTTCAAATCTTTTCCAACTCACTTATCAAAAAAAATTTGAGTGTTTGATTGGTTTGACATTGCTTGGGTCATTTGTGTTTCCAATAGCAATGTGCTATTGGTGCTAAATTATTAATATTCTCTTTACTTCCACAACTTGTCTAAGTATTTCCTATACACTAAGACATCCTTGGTTAGTTCTTCGAGGTCTAACCACAACTCAAAGATGATTTCTATGAGCTCTATAGAAAATCTAAGAAGGATCATCTTTAAAGAAAATAGGACCACTTCTTCTTCCAGTCTTGTTCATATCACCATGTGAAAATGCATAATGTAGAATTTTAGTAATTTTGTGGATCCTTTCCTCATCCATATTATTAGAGGGATTAGTGTCTTGTTCTCCAATAGTGGTTTACTTATGATTGGACCAAGCTTTCTTCACTTGTTTCTAGGATACTTCCTTCATCCATAAGAAAGAAGTACATTGGCTCAATTACTAGTAGTCTAGGTGTTGTGGTATTCCTACAAAATAAAGACAAAATTTAGCATCAAAAGCATAGTTAAATGTTAAAACCTTACATTATTTCTATGTCAGAAAACTTAGCATTAAAACCTTATACCTGTAATGATGGAAAACATCGGTTGCTGGAAACACCGAAGGGATTTCCGTGTACACAGTTTTAACCCCAGATCCGCGCAAGGGCCGTGCTAGAGAAAATGAATTTGAGGTGCCCTGAACGGTCTTGTCGATTAGACAGGGACTTACTTAGTTAGTAAATTTGTCAATGATCATATAACGAGATGACAATTTGATATGAAAATATATTATTGATTTACGAGAAAATGAGATCTGCTCCTAGATCAGATCTCGAAGGCAATGAAGGCGATGCAAATTATGCAACAATGATTGTAGAATTCAATGTAAATAGAGCACAATGAATTGAATTTGGAACATGCATGATCTCGAGATCTGGGATCTACCTAAATAAATAAATATGATGAATACAATGGGATTTACAAGCCGACTCCGGTTTGGACGAAGTATCCGCCACCAATAAGAAGCTATTTAGAGATTAAACAAGCAAAGGCCAATCTACCTTGCTCACTAGCCAAATCTGGGTGTAGGGGAGTGAAGTTCAAAGTAAAGAATTTACTAACTTGGAATCTCTGGCCAAAAGCTTCTCTCTGTCACCGTCAATGTTCCTCTATTGCCAACTCTTTCTTGTCATCTCGCCAATCTTTGCCAAAAACTGTCAAAATTGTCAACCCTTTGAGCATTGTGCACTCGGGTATTTATAAGATTAGGGTTGGGAGAAGAATGCAGTTTAGATGATGTGTGTCCTGGGCCCACAAAATACCATTGACCTGATGTGCTGTAGCTGAAGCTTGTAATGCTACGTTGTGCTACGCTCTGAAGCGTAGTGTAGCATAACCATCCTTTAAGAAGACAGTTTATTTGACTTTGTCTCTTGCATTGAATGAACTATTTTG
>MNCI01004118.1:63485-82590 GCA_015680685.1 Gnetum montanum | reverse complement strand
TCCGGTTTTGACTCTGAATACACATTTTTTTAGGTTGAGCTGTAGGTCATGCCTGAGACATTGTTTAAGGATCAACTCTAGGTCCTATGGGTGATCTTTCGACTTTCTAGATTTAACAGCTATGTCATCTACGTAGTCATTCAATCTCTCTAAGAGGTAGTCACTAAAGATATACGTTATGACATGTTGATAAGTTGCCCCAGCATTTTTTAGCCCGAAGGGCATCATGGTATAATAGAAAGTTCCCCAAGGAGTCATGAAAGTTGTAGTCAGTTGATGTTCTAGGTTGATACGGATTTGATTATACCCTGAAAACCCATCCATGAAGGATAGTAACGCGTGGCCAGCTGTTGTATCGATAAGTTGGTCAATACCCAGTAATGGGAAATTGTCTTTAATCATTGCCTTGTTCAGATCTTAGAAGTCTATACAGATGCATATTCCTCCCATTTTCTTAGAAACAACAACAATGTTTGACACCCAATCCGAATAATCAACTGCGCGGATGAAACCAGCTTGATATAGCTTAGTGATTTCATCACGCACTACCAATGTGATTTCAGGCTTAATCTTCCGTGCTTTCTGTCTAACCGCTTTGATACTCGGGTCTCACACGATGTTGTGCTATATTTATCGCGGGTCTAAACCCGACATGTCCTCATATGACCATGCGAACATCACAATGTTATCTTGGAGCACTCGAGATATGTCTCTATGTGTTTGTTGGTTAAGAAGGGAACTAACCTTTAGAGTTTTGCTTTCCCCTTTGTGCGTAACCACAAAGACCTCAGTGAGGGAATCCTCGGTCACATCATTAGCCTCCAGGTCTAGGGTGTGGGCCAAATGTTCTGGCCAGTCTAGGGATACTTCCGAGGCTACTATGGTTGTGTCATAGGAGAGGGTGTCAGTTCCTATCATTGTAAGATTAGTATGTCTTAAAGTTTTTCCGTATGGGCCTGTTAAGGCTAGAGGTGCAAGTAAAGCTTCATCCATTTGCGAACTGACCTGCAAAACTGTCAAGAATGGAATTTTTTACATTGTTTTTGTCAACATGATGAAATGATAGAAGGTTTTAGAGGTATATGTCAAAAAGGTTGTTAGTTTAAGGTCTTAGCGGACTGTTACAATATACACAGTTTGTAAAAAAATAGCGAGCCAGGTTTCCTAGGTGCTAGCATAAGGTTTCTATGGACTATGATGAAAGGTATAACGTGGCATGTCTAGCATGACGAGATAGATAATTTAAGTTTTTTTTTTGCAGACCGTAGTTAATGCAATCAAATTACGAGATGATAAGCTATGCGTTAGTTTAGGGTCTTTTTAGACTGCCATCAATGCGATATCTATGAGATTAATGGTGCAATCTTTACGCTTCATGTGGAACTACCATGCCTATGTTTTGAGAAAGTTTCGTGTTGATCGGAGACAAAAACAACAATTTTTCACCATCACTTTATAAGTAGATGGTTCATCCTTAAAGTAAACTGTAAACGTAGCGAGGTTGAGTTAGGCTAAAGTAGAAGGAAAGTGTAAGTAGAAGATTTTGAGAAGATTATTCAGGCTTGACCATGGCACCGAAGACCAAATGCAAACACACCAAGTTGGCGAGGATCGATGAAGTACAGGAAAGCTTGGGGCGAATTTTGAAGGCGTGGGTCAAAATTCGGGAGGCTACTCCACTTGCCCAGCAAGTCATTTTTCACCTTCCTTGTATAATTGTTGTTTTTGCTATCATGGTGTCGTAATTGTATTTGTTCCAAATATGTGCACTGTGTTGGGTATCGATACCTACCTGTGCTAGTTATGCTACTAGAGTTTGTAATATTACTCCTGTCGCCATTGTCAGAGACAGACCTTGCATCGTGGCAAGGGTTTGGGTGATCTTGAGTAATATCGTACAAATGCAATACGTAACTGGTCAAGAGTCTAGGTGTTGTACCCTTACATAACGCAAATGGGATTTCGTTTCCTTGCCTGTAATGGTTGGATGTTATGCTAGGGCAATATGTGGTGTTACCTTTATCGCCGTTGTCAGAGATAGAACTTGCACTGTCGCAAGGGTTTGGGCGGTTTCAGTAATGCATTTCTAGTGTAACCTGTGATTTTCTGGGAGTCAAGGTAACGAGAACCTCAATGTTGCTGGTGGATTCTTGTGAGCTTTTTTTTTAATGTTTTTTTGATTCGTTTTGGTGTTGTTGGTATGTCTAAACTGCTTTTCTAATGGTAGAGCATTTTATTGTAAAGCGTCACGCGAAGGCCTGTCCTAATCATTCTGGATATTGTGGGCATTTTGTGCTATTTAAATGTCCCCATGGCCAATGTTCCTCCTCCTCATGCTCGTGTAGGGGGAGAGGCAGTTTGGTTCGGGAAGGATGCACAGGAATTTCTATAGTTTTTGTTGCATAACTTTAGCATGATTATTTGGTCACATCTGTCGGCCTAAATCGTCAGTATCATCCTGGAAACACTCCTGGTTGGATTGTCACAGAGTATTTTAACGTTCCTGGTGGATAGATCAATCGAGGTCATAGGTGGGAGGGATTGTGAATAGAGCATCAAGGATTCGAGGTACTTATCTTAGATTTGGGAGATGCCCAGGTTTAATTGTTATCACACCTACAACACACTGTTCATAGCTCATCATCTCACGACCTATTTTTAGAACCCACCTGGCCTCGTGTACTACTATGGTGGGTAAATGCTTTCAAGGTATCATGATATGCTAATTGTTGTCAGATTTTGCGTCAGGTATAAAAAATTGTTTACATTCTATGACATAGGTTTTTTATCAATGTGAATGGTCTCCAAGGTGATATGGACATGTTATCTATGGCCAAAATAGCCATAAAGGAATTCACTTCCATCAGCAATGTGCGTGCTGGTGTCCTAGGACAACTGGGATTTGAAATCCAACACTACCCTATCCGGTACGCCAAATTCTTTGCCAAATATAGAGACTCTGGATGGCTAGATAAGGAGTGGACCTTGGAACATCCCATCACTGTCGACGATGTGCAAGAGAGCATCCCACCATTTCCCTTACCCTTTGGATGCGGTGAGTTACACTATGGTGATCAACTATGTGACCTTATGGAATGAGAACAGTGTATAAGATTTTATTATTTTGCTATTTTGTCTAACTTGTTGTTTTATGTTTATAGTTAAGGAATTGTGGGAGGTCATGGTGATAGCTTCTGGGCGTGAGGCGGCCAATATCTTTTTCTGTTATGGTGATATAAATGAAGCGCAACGTTGGCTTTGCCACGGAGCAGCCCCAGCTGCCATAACCAATAACCTCCAGGAAGCTAGACTAATGGAGCTATTTCTAGCTGTAACCCCCGATGTCACAGTAGCTGAAATGTTGGCCCTAGTCGACTCCTTCAACGAAGAAGCCGAGCATCTTCACACGCACATGTGTAATGTGCACGTGGGTTTTGATATTAACACTCAACTGTTCATCGACTTTTTTGGCATTCCTTCTGATGGTCTCCCGATGGAAGAAAGATCCAAGAAAGGTTCTAAGCACCAGAAGGACATAGAAGAGTGGCTAGGGGTTAAAAAAGAACCAAAAGGCATCTTCACTGATAAAATCAAGCTAGAGGTGGCTAATACCATTTATCACCTCTTCCGAGCTCGCGCTTTCCCCAAACTACTCTCCCAAGGAAGAATCCTTGGCATAGAGCAAGCTTGGATTATGCGGGAGGTTATGGAGGAGGGGACATGGTATAATTGGGCTAAGCACCTTCCTAAAGGCCTGCAGGTTGAAATGGTCAAGCTTCGCAAGAAGCTTGAGTCTTGTTTCAACATGCATTTTGCCTTCTTCATAGCTTGTTTACGACATTTTTCCGAATTCCTGGTGGTTCGCAGAGATGGAGTCTGGGTGCAACAAGATCGTAACTAGATTTCCAAACCATGGATTTCCCAGGTCTTCCACACCGTTTCATCCCAAGATCCTCCTGAAGGTGTCAGTGAGTTGCTTTTACTAATGACTAAGGATCGGGTGGCGCCTCCCATCTGAGGCCAAGACAGCGTGGGTGGGGCACCCCCTTCTTACATCGGCAGTGCGTCGAAGGGAAAGCACCTGGTAGAAAAATAGTAGCTTCATTGGTTCAATGGAAAAAGCATCGTCCGGCTGTGGAGTCTCCTAACCCAATTAGTGAAGAGGGAAGGAAACTATGAATTAAGTTTCATAGGAGCCATCTCTCGGCTGGTAAGTGGAAGGATGCATGATTAGTTTATGTATGTTATGCTATGTATAGACGTCGTTGTGTCATGTAGCGCTTGTGGGAAGTGAGTAAGGTTTTTTTTTTTGTGTTGTTTTTTTAACTGTGATGTGTTTGACAGGAAAAGGGAAAGATGTAGAGGAACTGATCCCTGAAACAGGGGCCATAGTCTTGCGGCATGGGGAAGGGGCCCCAATTTTGGAAAAGGAGGCCCCTGTTAACAACATAGGAAGCACACAGGCTCCTGTGCCTGAAGGGGAGATGGGCGTAGAGGACGCCAAGGTCCTTTTGGATGAGCCAGAAAAGGAGGAGCGGTTTGTCGCTGGTGAGTTTGACCTTTCCTCGGAGGGCAATCCTCCTTCTATTACCCCTGGGGGTCTGTTGAACTAGAGGTTTATGTTGCTGTAACGTCTCAATTGGCCTTGTCTACTGTGCTATGTTTAACTCGTTTTGTTTGTGTAGTAGGCACTTATGATAATAGTGGCGTACCTTTGTTAGCAACCCCTACTCAACATTGGGGTGAGGCTCTTGACAAATTCACCTTTGTGAATGATATGATCAATCGCTTAGAATGAATCGATCCTAAGATTGGTACGTCACTGTTGTTACGCAGGAATCGTCAAAATTGTGATTATTTTGTTACATCTAACTATTGTTTTTAGTGTTACAGGATCTTGCCTCAAATGGGATCCCAAAGAGCCCATTGATGTAGACATTGCCCTTGAACCCTCACTAGAGGTGATCGAAGTGCCACGTGGCCTTTACGATGAGATGCGTAAATGTTCGTTGCGCTCGGCTTGTTCTCTATGGGAGTGTTAGAATGTCAATGAAGATCTTTGGAGGAGGTTGTAGAAAGCAAAAAAAGAGAAAATAGCCCTGACTACTAGGGTTGAGGACCTTGAGTCCCAGAACAAATTTCTACAAGCTCGAGACACCAATGACGAGAATTGGCAGACAACTGTGATTGACTACGCCCGTTATTGGATGATCGTTAGGAACAACGTCTAAGCCAGCCATGAGCTCATCGAGCAACTGATGCAAATGGATCTCCTAGTGCAGAAGAACCAAGACTGGAAGGATTTCAACGTGAGGGTCCAAGAATGGGGGCAGGCATAGAAAGACCATAAGCACATGTATAAGCTAGAATGTGTTGTCTACCGCCAACATTACAGGGATTCTGCGGTTGAAGCATGGTCCCTCCAGCTGTTCTTCGATGTCATCGGTGCTTCTGGAGCATATGAAAAGTTGCAGGAGCAAGTGACAGTGAGTGCCTCCCCTAAGAGAGAGATAACCCTCCCTGGCAGGGAGACTACTGTCCCTTCCTTCTTTCCTGAATCGCCCTAGTGGACTCCTGTGGAAAAAAGGAAGGTAAAGGCTGGAACTGATCTAGGAGATGACGTTTGGGCCAAGCTCACTAAGGACGAGATCATGCGACATTTGTTAGTCATCTTTGAACAAATTCCTTTTGCGGCCGACGCAGGACCATCAGAGGTAAGCTATGTTACAGTTGTATTATTCTTATGCATGATTTCGATGGCGACGCTAACGTTTGTTTTATGTCAAATCATAGGATCGACACGAAGAGGGTCCTCATGAAGAGGAGGACCATAGAGATGATGGCCCTCACAAAGAGGGTCCCCATGAGGAGGAGCCCCACAGAGATGATCACCCCCATGAAGAGACACCGTGCAAAGAAGATCCTTATGAGGAAGATCCTCATGAGGCAGAGGTGGAGTCAAATGACGCAGATGGAGGTGGTAACAAAGGGGATGTGTAGCACGACAATATTGGCCAAACATTTTGTTGTAATGAAAGGGAATAAAGAGTAATGCTCTCTAGTCAATGTGATCGTAAAATAACATTTTAATTTTTTGATTTTATGAAGGGAAGTGTATCATTAGAAAGGTTATACGTTTTAGACCACTGCGGGCTGCTAATAGTTTAAGGCCATTTCGGGCCGGGTCATGGTACATAAAAAGGAAGAATGAACAGAATTGCCAGTTTTAGGCCATAGCCGGCCGTAACTAGTTTAAGGCCATTTTGGGCTAGGCCATCATACACGTAAAAGAATAAAAAGAATTTCAAGTTTTAGGCGATAGTGGACCATAACTAGTTTAAGGCCATTGTACGTGTAAAAGAATAAACAAAATTGCAAGTTTTAGGCTGTAGTGGGCCGTAACTAGTTTAAGGCCATTTTGGTCCAGGATGCGTATGAAAAAGCGTAACAAGAACAATGCGACAAGAAAGAACGTAAATTATGTAATAGTAAACAATGTGAGCTAATATAACATGTCACGCTAACGTGTTCATTTGTTAGCTCCGTAGCTGCTTCTTGATCGTTTTTAGGTTTGGCAACACGTATGGACAAGGAGACTTATTACAGCATTTCTCTACACTACCATCTTCTCCCTAGAAGGGTAGTTCAGCCCAATTCAAGCTTTCATTGGCCACTCTGTCGGCTTGCTCAACTATTGGGACAAGGGTTTGATCTTTGGGGATTTCAATCTTCGAACCCTGTTCCATTTCCACGTTGTTAACTACTTGAGGGGTCATCTTATCACCATGGATGATCACTTCCTCTCTTGCATAGGGGAAGTGGATCTTTTGATGAATGGGTGATGAAACTGCCCTTAATTGAGCTAACCAAGACCTCCCTAAGATTAGGTTGAAGCCTGACATTTCCTCGACGATGATAAACACTGCGTTTATGGGGAATTGATCCCTTGCTACAAAGTTGATGTGCACCGTTCCCTTAACTTGTACTCGTGCCCCGTTAAATGACTTCAAACATGACATTGTTTTGGGATTAATCTGGTTCAGAAAACCTAGTTTGTCCACTATGGGGAATGGAATGACATTCGCAGTGGCCCCGTCATTTATGTGTACTCTCCGGATTCTATACTGGCCGACCCAGATGATGATGAACATGGGCACTATTGTTACTTGATCCTTTTCTGGGTCATCCTTAATGGACTCATCATGAAATTTCATTTGGGGAGACCGTGGTTGTTCAGAAATGGGGGGAAACATAATTGAATGGATTGCTTCTTCATCTGCTGGCAAGCTCTCGTCCACGGGTATGGATGCTAACATGCGAACCATGGCTTCACGATGCTTTTGTGATGTCATCAGCAAGTCATAGAGGGTTAGCATTGTATTTTTCTATTTAAGAGCCTACTTAACTTGCATAAAAGTGTCAAGGAGATCATGCCCACGATCTGGTTGTTTGTTGCCCTTCTCTTCTTCCCTTTGTCCGAGGAGACAGATCTCTCGAGGAGGAATGGTTTCTGATTGAGGATTGCATTTTCTTGGGCAGGGAGAAGATGGTTGCGTTTGTGTAACTTTGACCTTTTCAGAGGAAGCTAGGGCCAAGGGCACCGAGGTGAGGGGTGTAGGCTTATGAAATCCCAGCGTAAGGCGGTTCTTGGCTGTGTTATCTATCATACACCCTTCTCTTTTCCTGGTAGGTTGTGGTTGGGGTGTTGACTTAGAGATTTTCCCCTATGTAGCAGGAGAAACTGACAGCTTTGACACCTTGATGACAAAGGGTGCCCTAGGTGTGGACATTGGCTGGGCCGCAGCTTTACTGACAATAGGCTGCAGAACAAAAGTCCGAGATGGAACTCGGAGGACAAAAGGTTATCGCTGAGCCGCACCTATCGATGTTGACAAGCTTGTCATCTGAGGTGGGCGAGGAGACACACGCAACACAAAGGGTTGCTTTGGTTATGCCTAACCATTGCTTTCCGTAATCACTACGTTGATAGTGTACCCTACGTTATTTGCGTTTAGCGGGTCTTGGTACACATGCATGGACTGGTTTTTTGGACGGACTGGACTACTGCTATCTAGGATCAACTTACCTTGGTCGATCATGCATTGAATGTCATCTTTCAACGTCCAACAGTAATTCGTGTCATGACCACATAGTTGGTGGTAGTCGCAAAAACGATCTAGCCTGAAGTTCTTGGGGACTGGTGGTTCATTAGGTAGGGCCAAGGAGGGGTTCTTGAGTAGCTCACAGTGCCTTTTGTGGCATTTCAGAGCCTCCTTGGACACCATCTTGTGTTGGATGTGGCCAGTTCCTAGCAGTTGCTTCAGAAGTTTTGAACGCTTTACAAGTAAAGCCATGTATTTCGAGTGATCTTTATGCTCAAAATTAGGCTTCGGCTAAGAAGATGCCTCAGGGGTGGGTGCTATTTCTTAATCGACATTGTTTGAGCTAGTTGTGGCCTTAGTAGGCACTGTAGATACCTTCTTGTTGTTATTTTTCTTTTTGGCCCCTTCAGCTATGGCTGCTACTGTTGTTGTTGCAGCCTTGCCCTTGTCCTTATTTTTGTTGTGTGCATTTTTATAGACCACATATTCGGTGTCTTTGCTAGCCTCTACCATTTCTTAAATGCTCTTAGTCTAAGCGAAGGCTTGGCTGAGGGAGCGGGGAGAAACGTAATATATTTTAGACTTAATAAAGTCATTAACTTCCCCCTTGAAGATTGCCAACAAATGGGTCTCCATGATGGGTTTGCGGATTTCAATCAAGGTGGCGCTCCACCGCTGTATAAACTTCTGGATTGGCTTGAGTGGATCTTGCTTAACTCCAATTAACTGGTTCATCGTGACTTCTGGTTTTAGGTTGTATTTGAAATGGGTCATGAATTGAGTTAGTAGCTCTTCCAAGGTTGAAATGGAAGAGCGTGGAAGTGTGTGATACCAATCTAAAGCTTTACTCATTAGGGACATGGCAAAGACACGGATGATGGTATGTGGCCATTGTTGCAGCAATAACGACTCTGACCTGAAGGTAACTAGATGGGCGTTGGGATCGCCTTCCCCATTGTATTTTGTAAAATGGGGAAGTGGCATCCCAGGAGGTAATGACAAGATGGGTACTGTTGGACTGATAGGATTGTCATGGTAGAAATCCATGACCTGTATTGTGTCAGAACCGGTAGCTATGAGGCATTTAACTTCCTCAGTAAGGGTTTGGATAAGGTAGAAGGCTTGGTCCAGGCTTGAGGATGAAGAGGTTGGTTGTGGAATAGAAGGGGGAGCCACGATGGGTGGCGGGATAAGGGAAATAACATGGCCTATGAGCGATGTAGTTGGAATTGTCCCTGAAGGCGATACTGCCTATGTCATCCACCACTTGGCAGGTGGTGCAGGCGGGGCAACTATGGTCAATTGTGCCATAGGGTACATTGTTTGTGTAGCCGGGGGCATAGAAAATGACCCTGCAGTAAAATTTACTAGTTGCGAGACTTGGTGTTGATTATGAGTGAGATGGGACATCTGCATAGGTTGTGCTACTAGGGGTGTTGTACTTGGAACCCACCATGCGGTAGTGGCAGGTCCTGTCGTTGATTGTGGTTGTGCAGGAGCAAAAGCTGGGATGAATGCTTGAGCTATGTGTAATTGCGAAGTAGGTACTATGTGCACATACAGTGACATAGGCGTAGGTATGTGATGAGATGGATTGGTTGACTGTGACTATGGAGGAATGGTCTGTGAAGGAATAACACCTGGGAGGGTAGTTGGAAAGAAGAAATGCTGATGGAATGCATGCGCCACATAGTCGATGGTAGACAACGATAATGGCATAGTGACCATAAACAACAGATTTACATGGGACACTGTGGAGGGAGGAGCCATGACAAAGCTAGCATGACTACCTCCCTCGGAGTGGGAATCTAGGTCCTCTTGCCCATCGTGGGATGCCTCATCATGGAACAACTTGTCTCATTGTTCCATTGACACCTTGGCAATTAGCAGTTGACCAAGCATCCATTGTTGCTGATCCATTAGGGGTATGAAAGCATTAGGTGAAGGAACGAATTATTTCCCGTTATAGTAGATGAACTCATATTTGCATTTCGCTTTGAGTTCCTGTGGGTACATGGGTAGGTTCACCGCAAGCTTGGCACAAAGGAAGTTGTAGTGTTCCATGCATTGAGCGTGTCCCTTAGGCTCTTTATTTTGAATCCTGAGAGATCGGTGTGACCGTGCCGGACTAGCCAGTGACTCAACAATAGTAGGTGTAGCTTGCACCGTCTAGGGGTTTTCGAGGTTAGTAGTGACAATGGCGGTGGTTGGTACAACCATTCTCTATGTAGTTAGAAAGTAATGATAACAGGGCTAAAGATCACAAAGGAAAAGGTAGATTAAAGGAAGATGTGGGCTTTCTATCCTGCTGGATTCCAAAGGAATCGTTGGAGCGACCGATCTATACCACACGATCATGTAGAAAACCATGGAGGTATCATATTTATGTCAGTCGATAATGGGTATAGACAGCTTACGAGACTACCCGTGAAACATAGATCGGAGGTTCAGGCCCTTCTTCTAGCACCAGAAAACGTTGGTTGCTGGAAAAAATGAGGTGATTTCTATGTACATAGTTTTAACCCCGAATCTGCACGAGGGCTGTGCTGGAGAAAACGAATTCGAGGTGCCTTGAATGGTCTTGTCGATCAGACAAGGACTTTCTTAGTCAATAAATTTTTCAATGATCGTATAACAAGGTGACAATTTGATATGAAAATATATTATCGATTTATGAGAAAACGAGATATGCTCCTAGATCAGATCTCAAAGGCAATGAAGGTGATGCCAATTATGCAAAAATGATTGTAGAATTCAATGTAAATAGAGCGCAATGAATTGAATTTGGAACATGCACGATCCCGAGATCTAGGATCTACCTAAATAAATAAATATGATGAATACAATGGGATTTACAAGCGGACTCCGGTTTGGCTGAAGTATCCGCCAACAATAAGAAGCTATTTAGAGATTAAACAAGAAAAGGCCAATCTACCTTATTCACTAGCCAAATCTAGATGCAGGGGAGTCAAGTTTGAAGCAAAGTGTTTGCTAACTTGGAATCTCTGGCCAAAAGCTTCTCTCTGTCACCATCAATGTTCTTCTATTGCCAACTCTTTCTTGTCTTCTCGCCAATCTTTGCCAAAAAACTGTCAGAATTGCCAACCCTTTGAGCGTTGTTCGCTGCGTAAGATTAGGGCTAGGAGAAGAACATGGTTTAGATGACGTGTGTCTTGGGCCCACAAAATACCATTGACCTGATGTGCTGTAGCTGAAGCTTGTAACACTACATTGTGCTACGCTCTAAAACGTAGTGTAGCATAACCACCCTTTAAGAAGATAGTTTATTTGACTTTGTCTCTTGTGTTGAATGAACTATTTTGCAACTATGTTGTGATACGCTAGGAAGCGTATCATGCCATAATGACCACCACGGCTTGAATTTCATTATCCTTGTTGTATTGACTGTGCTATTTGTGTTACGCTGCATAGCATAATGTAGCGTAGCATGCAAAAAGTTAAAGTGTTGAACATGGCTAACTTACAAAGTTGAAGTGTTGCCACTGTGCATCCCTTATTCTATTCTATCTTCTTGAAGTCTGCTACACTGAATTGCGTAGCAGGCCCTTAGTCAAAAAAGAAAACTTGCTGAGATGTGCCACTTGTGGAAATCCTTGCCTAAGCTTCGAGACTTTGCTGAATCATCGTGTATTTTCCAAATTTCACAATGTTTCAATGGTCCTTATTTTTTGACATTTGGAGGGCTTGCCTGAGAGACATCAACAAAGAATGCAAAACACCACAGAGGTAAAGATGCTAACATCATCTATCAACTACTGCTCGGATGTTGCTTTGTCAAGCCTGGAAGTGCGAAGGTGGGAGCACAAGGAGCAGGAGGAGATTTTATAGTCATGAGGGAGGGAGGTTCGGGGAAGACTCAAGCATGAGTAGGATACTTCACAAACATGTTATTAGACAACTCCTCGTAGGTGTTTTCCCGAGAGGTTACGTTGTTGTACTGTATATGCGGGGCTTGCCTGGACGAGTTGCATTATGTCCATATGGCCTAGACGAGTTGTGTTTCATCCATTTTGCCTAGCTTTGCCCACTCTTTTTTTTATTTTTTTATTTTTTTGAATACAGATGCTTTCCATGAGGCGAGTTGCATTATGCTAGTTCATGGACGTGATGGTCGTCATGTGTGAAAGGCTTCCTATATGCTCACATTCTGTACAAACAAGAAGAGAGGGTAAGGGCGGTCGTAAGGATAAGGGAAGGAGAAAGTAAGATAAGGTGTTTGGTGGGGAAAAGGGCAGGGTCTGCACTCCCAAGTAGTTAGGCTAGTTTGAGTAGCCACCTAAGAATGGTGTGACGCCTCGCCCTCCTAGTGAATGCATGTTTGAATAACGCTATTGTAGCAAGTAACTTGCAAAACGTAACAAAGCATAGAGAACAAAAGCAATCGTCCTAATCGCTAGGGAGGCTATTGAAACAAGTGCCGTCCAAAGTAAAAAGGAGAGCATAGGCCATGGAGAAGGAACTGTAGCAAGAAGCACTGGTCCCTTTGTTAACACCGTAGCTCAGGAATTCGTAATCGATAGCCAGATTCATCTTATCCATCTAACTAGGCAAGGAGCCAGTCAGATGAATCTGCTAAGCCAAAGTCTATTGGCGGTGATGGCTAGAGGCAACTAAGGCTATGGGTGACCATTGTTTCCTTGGGGCTCCGAGTGGTGAAGCTGACCCTAGGAGTTGCAATTGCTAAGTGGTCATTGTAGCAGCATCTCCGAGGGATCAGTAGTATGACTTTTGGCATATCCAAGGAATCAGTAAAATGCTAGGAGGGTAGCGGGATTGCATCTGTTCCAATGCCCTACCCATTCTATCTGATAGGGATGTCGTGCAAGAATGATCAGGCCCACTTACTTCATGGATGGTCTATTGGCAGATTCCAGTTTTAAGTCCTGGTAGACCGTTGTTGTTGGTTTTAAGTCCCAATAGACCATGGTCTTGGTTTAAATTCTAGGCAGATTGAAGCATGCTAGTTTTACATCGTAGCAGACGATGGAAGATCTAGTTTATGGTCCTAGCAGATCGTGCTATGGGTGTCAGTTTTGTGTTGTGATCTAGGGACAAGTCTATGCTAGTTTAACATCTCAGTAGATGGGTGCTTACCTTTCCAATTTCACGTTGTGGCAGATGGTCGAAAACTTTGCTAGTTTAGCGTCGTGGTGGATGCATGCAGGAAATGCTAGTTTTACGTCGTAGCGGATGAGTACAACATTGCCAATTTTACGTCGTAGCGGATGAGTACAACATTGCCAGTTTTACGTCGTAGCAGACATTTGTTACAGTGCCAGTTTTACGTCATAGCAGACGTTTGTTACCTTGCATTTAAGCCAGGCTATCGTCTAAATGTGGTACTGCTTTAGATACATATGATTCATCGGATTTGGAGGTTCATTGCCATCATTTTCTGCTAGTCTGAATGCTCCGTTGTCATATGCGTTGATGACCAGGAAGGGGCCTTCCCAGCTTGTAGAGAATTTGCTCACTGGTTCACGAATGACCTTAAGAACCAAGTCTCCTTTATTAATCGGTCGTTGATGCAGGTTGCGATGATGCTTTTGCTTCTGCCTGTCCTGATATTTTTCGATGTTGTCGAGTGTCTGGATATGCTTCTCCTCCACTGAGTCTAGATCCATGATCCTGGACTCGTTCTGTTGAGTCTCATTTATAACCGTGGAGAGGACCATCTGCAGTGAGGGGACCTGTAGTTCATGGGGCAACACTTCTTCAGATCCGTAGACTAAGCTATAGGGTGTCCTACCGGTAGCTGTTCTGCATGTCGTACGATAGGCCCATAACACGTAGAGGATTTTTTCATGCCATCTATTTTTGTTGTTGGTGAGCATCTTTTTGAGTAAATTGATAACCACCTTGTTTGTTGCTTCTTCTTGACCATTTGCTTGCAGGTAATAAGGTGAGGAAAAATATTGCTTAATACGAAGGTTATTGCAGAATGATTTGGTTTTAGTGGTATCAAATTATGGTCCATTGTCGGTCACAATAGTCATGGGAAGCCCAAACCTGGTTACTATGTTGTCTAAGATAAAATGGCATACTTGTTGAGATGTAGCATTTTGTAGGGGAATAGCCTCGACCCACTTCGTGAAGTACTTAGTGGCAGTGATAATGAAGCTATGTCTTGCGGAAGACTTAGGCGTGATGGGGCCTATGATGTCTAGTCCCCATCATTGGAATGACTAAGTGATTTGTGTAGTATGAAATTTAGTTGGTGACATGTGTATCAGATTTGTGTAACGTTGGCATGTGTCACATGTCTTAACTTTGGTGAGACAATCTCGTTCCATGTACGACCAGTAATATCCTAAGCGTATGATTTTAGCGACCATGGCTCACGGGGCTATGTGTCCTCCACATCGTCCTTCATGGACTTCGCTAACTATCCTTTACGCTTGGTCGTTATTAACGTAGGTTAGCAATACCCCATCAAAAGAGCATCTACATAGAGTACTACCTCCGATGATGACGTATTTCCTAGCACACTTGCAGATTGCATCTTTTTGTGCATATGTTAACTCGTGCAGTGGTTTTCCATGCAGAAGGTAGGCTTTAATGTTGTCATACCATTTTGGTGTTCCTTTCGCACTTAAGAAAGAGATTTGCACCGCTTGGATGACAAGGTCTGTACATTCTATCATTAAAGCGGGCAAGGTGGCGAACAAATGTGGTGACACGTTTAAAGTTAGCGTAGCTAGTGCATCAGCTACGATGTTCTCAGTACGCGGCACGTGCTGGACGTCAGTCGCTGTAAATTGTTTCAGAATATCTTTAGCCATATTGCAATAGGGCTATAAATGCACAGCTTTGTAGGTGTAGACTTCTATGATTTGATTGACGATGCGCATCGAATCGCCTCAGATCACCAGGTGTTGGACGTTCAGTTCTCTGGCTGCTAACAATCCCCTAAGGAGCCCCTCGTATTCTGCCACATTGTTCGTACAAGGAAATGCCAGGCGGTAAGCCAATGGGCTAACATCCTTGGGGGAAAGCATAATGATGATAATGGAACTGTCGTCTCTGGTAGTCGAAGCTTCATCAAAATATAACATCGTTTCGAGGCCTGTTGATACAGGGCTTAAACTATGTACATGTTCGTCAGGAAACTTAGGCTCTATCGTGGCCTGATCGTTAACAGATGATGTAACAAGAAATTGATGCATGTATTTAATTTCTAGCACAAATCTAAGAAAATGCTCAAAACCTAAGTAACATGCTAAGGTTCTCAATCCCCATGAAAAAATTGAACTAAAATGTTAGATTTTTAGCTCAAATTTACTGTAGACTACTAGAAAACTTCAAATTTAAGCTATATGGTCTAATACCTAGCTAAATATTTTAGAATCTTGGCACATTCTAAGACCTCTATAACAGTAACACTACAGTAACATTAAAATTAGATAAAAATTACTAACTAGGGTTTTGGTAACTTACATTTAAGCTCTAGGGTTGAATGTGTTGGGCTAAGGTAATTTCTTGTTGCTACTTGGTCCACCTTTGGTTCTCCATCTACCATTTTTATTACCATTTAACATGTCATTTTTAAGAAATTCTTACTATGGTATCACTTTTGAGTACTCATGTGTCAATTCTCAAAACTATCGAATGCAAATGAGAGCTTGTGTGTCTAAGTTTTTCTCTAAACATTGTTTTTATATGGTAGAAATGACATGTGCACTTTCACTTTTAACATTTATCTCACTTTTTATGTTGCTTGCTTTATTGCGATATTTTCTCTAGATAGCAATTCTATTCCTTTGATTCTAGTCTAGGTAAACATGGTTGCTTTTCTAGAGTTCTTACTTCAATCTTTGATCTTGAGTAACCCTATAGGTTAGGTACATAGAACTCTAGATCTCACTTTGCTTGACTTAGTATCAAATTCAACTTCTCTTGTATCCTCTTTAGATGTTACTAAGGATGAACTCATACCTCAATTAGATCTCTCTCTTTTTGGATCGAGAGCTGCTCTTAACTAACAAACAACTAATCGATCTTCCTATGCTAAGTTGTAAAGGTGAACAAAAGACCCTTTAGCTTAGTGCCAATCTTTCTTTAGACCTTCGGGAGTCTATTCTAGAAACTTTATAGAAGCATTCAATTGCTTTCACTTGGGGATATAGTAATATGCCTGGTCTAGACGCTAAGCTTGTTCATCATAATATCATCTTGAAAGAAGGTTCCAAACCTATTAAAGAAAAGATTAGGAAAATTTGTCCTACCATAGCTCTTGCTATAAAAGAAGAGATAACAAAGCTCTTCAATGATGGATTCATCTATCCTATTGACTATACTAATTGGATTTCTAACATGATTATAGTTCCTACGAAGAATGATGACATTTACATTTGCATCAATTTTCAAGATATTAATAAGGTCACTCTTAAGGATGAATTTTCTTTACCTAATATTGATTAGCTAATTAATTCTATAGATTTTTATGCTCTTCTATCATTCATGAATGCATTTTATTTGGTTATAATCAAATCTAGATAAATTTAGAGCACCAACAGTATATCATATTTATGACTTCTTGGGGAAAATTTTGCTACACCAAAATGCCCTTTTGTCTCAGGAATGCTGGAGCTACCTACTAACGTGCCATGGATTTTATCCTTAATGACATGATGTTTGATGTGGTTAACAAGTATGTTGATGACCTGACCATCAAGTCTACCTTAGCTACTGATCATGCTTATGACTTGGATCAAGTTCTAACTCTCAGTGACAACTTTAATGATGTGGATATCAAATAGGTTAAAGTAACATCTCTCTAATGATGGGATCTTTCTCTGGAGTTTTGGCATGTTTGAAAGTCTTTTGGTATCATTTTGATGACTTTAGGATGTTTCAAGGGAATATGGGGACTTGTTTGAAGGTGTCTAGAGGTTTCAAGCCTCAAAACAAGCATCTTTAACTTTGACCCTAGAAGGAAAGATGTATTTAGTAATAGTTAGACATATTCATTGCATATTAGATGTCTTTTACACCTCAAAGATGTCTTCTTTGAGAAATTTTGCACTTTGGAGAGACATCTCTTATTCCTCAAAGACATCTTCTGTAATAACTTTTGCACTCAGGAGAGATGTCTTCTATTTCTCAAAGGTTTCTTCCATGAATTTTAACAAACATTCAATTGAATGATAAATTGGAGGAAAGATGAAGCGACAAGAGGGAAAAGATATAAATAGATCTCTTGGGCCTTCAATTTGATCAATAAAGTTGAGAGAGAGAAAGAGAGAGTGTAGGGAGTTGAGAGAAGAGTACAGAAAGAGATAGAGTCTTGGCATGGTGCCTTGATCATCATCCATGTGAGTGTGTGTTTTCTTTGATTGAGTGTGTGATAGTTGGATTGAATCTCTTGTCTATCCTTGGGAATTATACTTTCTTTTAGTTGTAAATTCTCTATTTAAGTAAGAATAAAGCTTTCATGTTCCTTTTCTTATTCAAAGTTGCTGTTTCGTGATGTTGAGAGAGCTTGGATTGTGGAATCCATGGACGCTTCTCATCATTTAACCTACATGTTAATTGAGAAGTGCATTTTTGGGGTCCTCACAAGCAAGATGTTGGGATAACTATTTTTCAAGATGGTATAGCTATTGATATTGACAAAATCAAAGCCATCCTAGATTTTACACCTTCTAAGGACATTCAAGATATGCATGCACTTCAAGGTCATCTTTAGTTAATACATTGTTTCATTTCTGATGGGATGCGATATTGCATAAGCCACAATATCGTGTCTTCCCTACGATATCGCGTACGCAATATCATAGTCCGTCGCAATGTCTATAAATAAGAAGTAGCTCTCCCTTGTTTGGAGTTAGTTATTAATTAGGAGTTAGAAGTAGTGAAGCTCTGGTAGTTTGGCCACTCCAGAGATAGTTTATTTTCCCGTGTCTACCCGTAGTGTGGTGAATGTAATTGTACAACATTCTTTATTCGAGTGTGACGTACTTGGACACGCACATGACTAGCAATAAAGATCGATATTACTTCATCATTGCAATAGTCACTTTGTTTATTTAATTTTTTTAACGTGGAATGAGTACGAATTAATTACGGACACCTTCGTGTGACTACTTGGTAACCCAGTGGCATACCTAGGATCTACGCTTGGTAATCCCAATGGTAGTCATGCACCAAGATGTGTATGGTTAGTCAAGGAATCAGTTGCTCATCGCACTTAGGCTAGTAACGTGGTACGAGTACGAATTGATTATTAGCAGTAAGTGTAACTACTTGGTAGCCTAGTGGCGTACCTAGGATCTGCGCTTGGTAATCCTAGTGGTAGTCGTGCACGAGGTCCAAGATGTGTACAGTTGATCAAGGAATCGGTTGCTCATCGCACTTAGGCTAGATTAGATTCTCTTACCCTTCTCCTCCTAGCTTAGCTTAGTTAATATTATTTTCCAATTCCTTCAGGAGTAGTGTTAGAATTAGGAACACATCATACACCTCACTCTGGACTAAACCATACGTGACAAATATAATACTAGTCCAGGTGGGAAGACATCGAATTGCAACCTAAGGATAATTATCTAGGTGCCACAACTAGTCCATCTGCAGAGTTCGACCGGATCGCGTGTGCTACGCTCGTTTCGTATGGTTGAGTGTAGGGGTACCTTGCCACTCATCATTGGCACCGTTGCTGGGGACGGTGTTAGTTATCTAGACTAGTTATATCATACAAGGTCTCTGTAAAGAACTTAACAATACATATCTTAGAAAGAAGAAATAATTATTAAAAGTCACATAAATTCACACACAACAATGCCTCTCCTACAAGACGATAATAATGCCACACTTAGTGAGGGAGTTCATTGGAGAACCAAAGAGCTATATGACGATGAAGATTGGAGTATACAACCTGAAGTGGGAGTTTCTTATAAGAATGAACAAAAACAACGTCATTGCAACACACGAAAGCCTAACTTACCCAATGACGATGAACCCCCGCTGGCCACTACAAGCCTAAC
>MNCI01004118.1:33953-56506 GCA_015680685.1 Gnetum montanum | reverse complement strand
CATCGCACTTAGGCTAGATTAGATTCTCTTACCCTTATCCTCCTAGCTTAGCTTAGTTAATATTATTTTCCACTGCCTTCAGGAGTAGCGTTAGAATTAGGAACACATCATACACCTCACTCTGGACTAAACCATACGTGACAAATATAATACTAGTCCAGGTGGGAACATAGTGAACTGTGACCTAAGGATAACTGTCTAGGTGCCACAACTAGTCTGTCTGTGGAGTTCGATTGGATCGTGCATGCTACACTCATTTCATATAGTTGAGTGTAGGGGTACCTCGCCACTCATCAATTTCGAACATTACAAGTCACCTTCATCCTTTAACTCATTTGCTTCATAAATCCATGTCTTTAATTTGGGATGAGGAGTGTTAAAATATCATTGATTCTATCAAAGAAGTCTTAACTACTCTTTCAATTCTACATTCTTCACAATTCGATCAACCCCTTATCTTTATTTTTTCAAGTCTAATCATTCCATCTCCACTATGCTTTCTCAATGATGAGAAGATGGAGTTGATCTTTCTGTATACTACATATCTCATCCCTTTTTAGATTGTGAGACTAGATATTCTGATATTAAAAAGTCTTGCCTCAATCTTATCTTTGCCCTCAAAAAGTAGAGACATTATCTTCTAAATAATGTGGTTCTTTTTATCTACAAAGATAACATTCTCAAAGTTATGGCTAATAATCCTTCCAACAACCATCACTTGGCTCATTGAAAGACTTTTTTTGATAGAGTTTGATCTTTTATTCGTATCTCAACACTTGATCAATGGTTAAGCTATAGCTGATCTTATCTCTTCTTTTGGAATAACTGATGTTGTTCATAGCTTACATCTTGGTATAGAAGATTCAAATGTCATCCTTTATTTTAATGAAGCATACACATCTTTTAGATCTAATGTAGTTTGTGTCCTTATCCTTTCTACTAAACAAGTTCTCTATTGTGCTTACAAGATTGATTTTCCTTATACTAATAATTTTCTTGAATATGAGGCTTTCTTACAAGGTCTCTTGCTAGCTTTACAAAGTTAATTCAAAACCATTATTATTTATGGTGACTTACATCTCATTATAAATCAAGTTAATGATTACCATGATTGTAAGGCTTCCAAACTACTTTCTTAACTTCAAATGATTGAGGATCTTATCATTTTCTCCTCTACTCATACTTTGAGCCACATTCCTTTTTCTAAGAATATGCTAGCCCATGCACCAACAAGTCTCACCATTCATGATGACCTTTCCACTATGCAAGATTGACTTGTTCAATTTGTTTTCTTGACATCTATTAGGTAATCTTCTAACATATTAATAAGTGCAATCAATGCAAAAAATGATAATTGATAATATGTTGATCTTCTTTACTACTGTACAATTGGGAAACCTCTTAGTCATCATATGCCTACTCAGAAGGATGTTTTACACAAACATAGTTAATACTTCCAATTAGTAAATCCTAATATTCTTTATTGAGTTGCTTCAAAAAGTATTTTTCTATGTTTTCTTAGCCTTGTAGAGTCTAAGATAGTCCTTGATTAGGTTCACTTAAGAGTTTTTAGTAGATACTTATCAATGGCATAGTTTTCTCATTCTTGTTCATTCTCAAGAGCTTAATATGTCTCAGATCACATAGCATATTCTGAAATGGGATTTAGATTTGATTGGTGCCATTAACCATCCATTTTCTAGACATGAATTATTCTAACTACTATGGAGTACTTCACTAAGTGGATAAAAGTCATTTCTTTATGTTCCATCAAATTTCACATTATTTGTTGCTTCATCCTTGATCACTTCATAGCTCGCTTTAGCGCACCTCTCCAAATTATGACTAACAATAGAACTTAGTTCAAAAGTAAGGAGGTAGAAAATTTCTATTGCATGTATCACATTACTTGTTTCTTTTCATCATCTAAGTACCCTCAGTCTAACAAATAGGTTAAGTCTACTAATAAAACTCTCATATTCTTTCTTCATACCATGGTCAATAAAATCCAATGTAACTAGCACATAAAGCTATCTCATACCCTTTGGGTTTATTGAACCACATTTTGTACAACTATTGGTTGTACTTTCTACTTCTTATCCTATGGTTTTGAGATGATCTTGTTAGTTGAGTTCCATATCTGATCTCTTTGTCTTATGCTACATGATTGGTGTTCGAATTAGGATAACAATAGTATGTGATGCATTGAGTTGAATCTTTTCAAATAACATCAACAAGATACTCTCCATCATCTACATGAGTATTAATCAAATACTCAACACCATCACTCCAGACACATTTAAGTTAGAGAGATCCATAAAGGTGATTTGGTACTTCACCATTTTTCAAACTTCAAAGATACAATTCTTCTTCCAACTAGCAGGGTTTTTTATTTGTAGAATGGTGCCTACATCTTGTCTAATTTGGAAGGACATTAGTTTCTAGATCTTGTTAATAGGAGCTTTCTGAAGCGCTACTACATGTAGCCAAGCTATACCACTAAACTTGTTGACTGTTCGAGATCGAACAATAGTTCTCCTAGTAACACTATGCTTTTCTACTATAGCTTTTCTTTACTACATTAGGATAATAGGTTTGTTCTAAACTCTATTTTGTTTGTACTTTCTTTTACTAGTCTCCTCTCTATCTTATATTTCACTATTTCTCTAGCTATTTTCTTCATACTTTCCTATGATATCTATCCTATTATACTCTATGTGCTTTTAGTGACTTAATTATCATTGCTTCATATATATAGCATTCTTTTTGGCCATACAATGTGGAAGGATTTAGCCATGCCACACTTCTATGACATAGCACACTCCTTATGATAGGTGTATGGGTGGTATCCTCTTTTCTCTCTTTGTTTTTTGCGCTTTTCTTTCGCATACTATCATTTCTACTCTTCTTGTACGATCTTTCTCTTATTCCCTCTCCTCATTTGTTTCCATTCCTCTATATATTTAGCATTATTGAGACTAAATGACTATCTCTTCCTTGATATAGTGAGGAAGTATTGAGTGTCGAGTAACATAAGAAGTGTGAACTATGCATATGAGTTAGGTAAGGAAGAGGTCAACTCTAGGGATCTAACTGTGTTCCACTTTTATGACATAACACCCTATCATTGGTGTATTGGTAATGTCCTTAAGATTTTTTTCTTACTTTATATTCTTTTCTCTTTATTTCTTTCCACTATCTCCCTTTCTTTTTCTTTTCATGCTCTACATTAGTGAGGCTTGATGAGTGTCTTTACTTTACTCTAGTGAGGGTTTAATTTAGAGAATTGAATGGGTTAGAAAGTGCTTTATCTTTATTTGCATGTGTGTTTTCTAGGATCTAGCCATGCCACATTTTTATGGCATAGAACTCCACTATAGGTGTATTAATGATTTTCCAGACTTTCTTTCCTATTCTCTTGGTTTGTTGAATCCTCTTGTAGATACATACTAGCTTGTATCTTTTCTTAATGGATTCTTCTTTAACTTTTTAGTAGTATCCATCAAGAGGAGGTAATATTGTATTCACTTTGGCTTTTTTTAGTAAGTTAAATACTTGGGTACATTCTAT
This sequence comes from Gnetum montanum, assembly GCA_015680685.1. NCBI lineage: Eukaryota > Viridiplantae > Streptophyta > Gnetopsida > Gnetales > Gnetaceae > Gnetum > Gnetum montanum. The sequence goes on along the minus strand of MNCI01004118.1, from coordinate 52,936 downwards.
GGCTTTCTAGCACTTGAAGCCATTTTTAGTAGTCTAGATTAAATGTCTTGCATCATTTGCAACATCATTTCTAACCTCATGTACTTAGCTCACCAAAAATGATGTCTTCCATCATCTACCACATCGTTTCAACTCCACTTCTAGTTTTGACAGTTGGCATTAGCTTCAACCTCAATTTCATCTTCAACATTTAATGTTTTATGTTAAATCAATTTTGACATCTCACATCGTATATTTAATGCCCAACATCAATCTCATCTTTGACATTTAACATTAGCTTTCATCTTCAACTTTTGATGTTTTGCATCAAATTAGTTTTGATGTCTCAGGTCATATTCTCAATGTTTATTATCAAACTTATTTTTGATGTATGAAGTTAGCTTTGTAATGTCTGAAAAATTCAATTGCTAGAAAACTAAAAATTCTAGGTGAAAAAACCTAACCTTGGATCATAAGGGCCTTTGAGAAATAGGATTCAAGGTGCCCTGGATGATCTAGCTTATCACCTAGGGACTTAAGAAATGTAAATGTGGAAAAATGAATTGTAGATCTGAATGAAAAATAAAAACAAAAATTAAAACTTGAAATAGATTCTGCACAACAAATGAATTGTAAGCTTTATTAAAGTAGCAAAATACTTAAAGTATAAAGTTTAAGGAGTATAGATTGTATGTTTAGATGCACAAGAAGCTTGCTTGCATGGAGCTTAAAGCCTACTAGAGTTGGCAAGTTGTGTTCTACAGATGAACTCCATGATCTAGTTACTTTCCATCTCTGATTGCTAAGAGCTCCTTGTTGGTTTTCACTTGAACATGTAACTTTCTTTAAGGTAGTGCAAATAGTGGTAGTTGACTCTTGTTACAACAATACTATGCTGAGAATCTCTGATGCTCATGTAGATACCAATGTGCTTCAAAATTCTTGCAAATGCCAAAAATGAGTTCAAAATGCTTGAGGTTGCAAAGGTTGCATGGTTGCAAAAATGTTTCAACTTGAATAATGTATTTAAGTTTGGCTTTTATAGGCTTCAAGGTTGTTGATTTTGGGCTATAAATTTCTACCATGATTGCTAATAGATTGGTGTTGTTTGTAGGTTTAATAGGCCATTATTCCTAGTGTAGTTGTCCATTTATGATAAGTTTTAACATCCAAAGGTCATCAAAATCACACCAAATACTAAAAATAGTAAATGAATTTTTGTTACCATGCTGGCATTGTTGAAATTTGCTAGGAAATATGGTGACTAAGTTGGACATGTGAAGATTTCTAGGAATCCGAGATGACTACACTAACCATGCTACAATCATTGAGAATTTGTTGTGCTATGCTGGCCATTAGAAAAATGAAAAACCTAACAACTCCAACACTAGGTGTGTGAAGCTCTAGCGTATTCAAGGCCATAACCACTATAAAACCCATGAAAATTCCAAATTTGGAAATTTCCAAGGAATTTTCAACCTTTCCAAGCCCAAATATAGACATGACATACTTTTTTCACTTGGAAAATAATGTAGTAGTAACTTTTGAGGCATTTTTAGCCCCAAAATGTTAAAGTATGTAAGATTGTAGCTCATGGGCCACAAACCTTACATTTACAATAAAATCTTATGTTAGGTTGGGTGGTGAAGGTTTACAAGTTACAACATGGATTTTCTTGGTGGTTTCATTGGGTCCTCTTTGTTGATGTCTTGAGGATTGACCAAAGAGATATCAACAAAGAATAAAAAACACCATCGTAGGTCCATCGCCAATGTTTCCTTTTCACTCTTGATCTTGTAGTGTCAAACCATACTAAAGAGTGGTTAGGATGATAATATAGGGTTACAATGAGGCGATATAAGATAAATGTCATATTTGACTACACGGAAATGATCATGAGGGTTAACAATGAGTTCAAATGTTGACATCATGGATACACTTATGGCAATGACATTTTGGCTAATTGATTTAGTCTTCATTCTTCATGATTTGAAGTGTTGGATACTTGGTAATGTTCTTGAGGGATAGTTACTTCACTCTATTATTTCCTTGACCATTAGGCTCCTCCCTTTACTTATTTGGAGCTATTTGTTTATCTTTTGATCTTCATTGGCCTTTTGGCTTCTTGGAAATTTACTTCCCCCTTTTTTTGTTGTGGGGTGGTAAAACCTTCATTAGGTTTCATTATCAAGGCTAGATTTGATTTAGTTTTCCAATTGAATGAGATGTGTTACATCCAACGGAATCGGTGAAGCATGATGAAGGAGATGTCAAATAGCCACAATGCATGAGTGTCAAACATAGATCATCATTGTTGTTTAGCATAAGGAAGGTTATAATTAGGCTATAGGATGATGGCTCGAAGGGGAAATTGCAGAAGTAAAGTGGAGTAAGCACTCTTGGCACAGTAGGACAAGCTAACCAAATCTTACGTTTCAAGGTCATGTGGTAACTTACTGCCATAATGAGTTGAACCTTTGCAATGAATTCAAGCTTGATCCTACAAACACAACTCCAAGAAAGAAAAAAAACAAGACAAAGAAAACATGTTTTTACAATACATTGTATAAGGTTATATGAGACAACTAGCAAATCAAGCCACCATAGGTTACTACTATTACGACATAGAGAGATTCATGTGATGTGCATCAAACTTACAAAACTTGTAGTTCACTTATTGTGTCAATTAGAGAGATTGAGAGAAAGAGAGCATGCAAACTCACTTGTCATAGACCATCAAAGTCATTAACATTGATCATTCTTTGCAACCTATTAACAATGATAAACAACACTACAAGCAAACATGTAAGTGTTATATGTAACCAAGGCTATGTAATGGCTTCAATGTTGCATAGAAAGGGTTTGATGATGTTTTTAGCAAGCTTAAGTTCTAGCAAGGAACTTGGTTCGATGTGTTTTCTCCTCACCATTTTGATCTAGATGGAAACTTTTTGCTTAATTAGCTCGATACTAGGGTCAAATATGATGCTATGTTGCACTAGGTAAGGGTCAAGGCCTAGAATATCTTCATATGACCAAGCAAAGACCTCAATATTATATTGGAGGACCTTGGTGATGTCTTGAGCTTGTTGAGGTTTCAATGAGGAACTTAGTTTTAGTGTTTTCTCCTCACCACTATGCATCATGATAGGAACCTCAACTAGAGAGTCTTCGGTGATGTCACCAACCTTAAGGTCAAGGGTTTTGACTAGGTTTTCAGGCCATTCTAGAGGTTTCTCTATAGAGGCTATGTGACTGATAAGACTCTTAGGCTCAAGATCTAGGCAATAAAGATCAATGAATCATTCAACATCACTGTGAGGTCCACTTAGGCTTAAAGGCAAACTAATTTGCTCCTAGGTGGCCATACTCTAATCCTACATATCAACCATAAGCACATTAAGTGGAACCAAGGTAACAAAATGAGTAAATAATGCCAAAATAATGTAAAATACTCTAGAAATAATCTATGGATAAGCCAAAACATGTTATGTCAATGGTCAAACAAGGTCAACAAAGGTTATAAGGGGTAGTTGAAGATAAATAAGATGAAACAAAGGCTACATAAGGTTAAATGAAGGTCAACTAATGGTTGAATGAAATCAAATGAAGGTCAAATGATGGTCAAATGAGACCAAATAATGGTCAAACCTCATGAAATAATGTTCTAGAGGGACATAAGGCCAAACCAATCAAGGTAGAAAACATATGGTAAAACATGATCAATATTGATTAAGCAAGGTTATATTTTACTAGTTTTTGGCCTTAGTGGGCCTTAGTATAGGTCTAAAAGGTTGAAAAGTGAGCTTGGGAAAATGATAAGGTCATTTTAAGGCTATTTGAAGGAAAAAATAAAAGCTTTTGTTGTGACTACACTGGGCCTAGCTGGGACTATGCTGGCTAGCATAGTTGGGATAGGCCCCAACATAGTCAATGTCAATAGATGGTTTTCTAGGTTCGTTATGGTTAATTTCAAGTTTTTAATGGTCTATATGGGTAGTACAATAGATTAAGTTAAAGATTGGTAAACTTTGACATCATTTTGTCCTTCCAGATGCTATAAATAATGCCAAAACTAGTGCATACGCTTGGCCTACACTGGCCAACATAGTCTCAGTGTAGATGCATGGGAAAAGTGGGTTTGTACGATGTCAGAGTTGAAACTAGTGTTCCATCAACTTCCTAGGATAGTGTAGGGTCTTGGGAAGGTTTAACTAGTCATTTGAAGGTCAAAAAAGACTATTACAAGTGAAGTTTCAGTGCCAACACCCCATGACTATGGTAGCCAACATAGTTGGGGGTGGCCTTAGCATAGTTTGGTCAAGGTTTGGGCTTTTTATGGTTAAAACAAGGTCAAATTGTAGTTGGCGTTAAGGTTTTAGGGTTATAGACTTTCTAAATCAAGGTAGGTAAATTTGCATGTTTTGATGTTAGTAAAACTACCTTGGAGCAAGAACTATGTTGGGACTATGCTAGCTAGCATAGTCTTGGTCTACCGCAATGTAGTTACAAATGAGTCTTGGATTTTGGTTAGTTTTTGTAGTTAATCAACCAAGTTCTTGGATTCCTAGGGTTACTGGTGTTCATAGCTAGGGTTTAGACTTAAAATGGTTAGTTTTGATGGTTTTTTGAATGTAGATATGGCCATACACCCCTAGACTATGCTGGCCAGCATAGTCCCAATGTAGGTGTGGGGTGTATGATAAGTTTTAACCAAATTTGACTTAGTTTATAGGGTTTAGTGGTCTCTAGAGGCAACATAAGGATTCTAGAATTATGATGATTCATTTGAAAGTTTATTTGACATGTTAGTGACCTATTTTAAAAGCTTTTTCAATCAACTACATTGGGATTATGCTGGCTAGCATAGTTGAGGTCATGCCTAGAATATCTCTAAGGTTGAGGTGTGTTTTAACTAATTTCGGTTTCATTGTTTGGTAGTTTAGAGTCATAAAGACTCTTGGAAGGTATTAAGGATATGATATGTTACTTTGTAGATCATTTTTGGAATTTTTCTATTCAAACTCCAACCAACTACATTGGAACGATGTTGGCCAACATAGTTGGGATCATTCATAGTGTAGTTCCAAGGTGCAAGTGGGATTTGACTTGTTTGTACTTCATACTTTGACATTATAGGATCACCAAAGGATTTAAGGGGGATAAAAGTTAGGAAATATCAGTTTGAAGGTTATTTAAGGCATTTGATGATCACACCCATGCCAACTACACTGGGACTACTTTGGCCAATATAGTTGGGGTGTCTTCCAATGTAGTTCATCGAAGGCAAATGATTCTTGGCATCTTTTGGTGGGTTTTATGAATTTTCATAGCTAACAGAGGTTCCTATAATGGTTTTGGAGCTTAGATGATGAGTTTGGGGGTCAAGTTGATATGTGTATGGTCCACTAGTAGGTTTTGATTGCGCATTTATGCTAGAACTATGATGGCCAAAATAGTTCCTTAGTTTTCCCATCTTTCAAGACCTAAATTTAGCTTTTAGGGGTTAAAAAGTGGCTAGAGCTTGGGCTTATGTTATACCATAGGCCTTTTGGCTTCCACCAGTTGATTTTTGAGTCATTTAAACTAAAGAAAGCTAGTGAAAAACCACTTGTATGAGCAACTACGGTGGCAACTGTAGTTCCTCTATGTGACCAAATGTCAAGGCTTAAATTTAGCTGTTAGGGAGTAGCTAGAGCTTAGAATTATGTTATACCCTAGGCTTCTGGGCTTCCACCAATCTATTTTTGAGTGATTTGGACTCAAGGAAGTTGGTGAAAATCCATGTGTATGAGAAACTATGTTGGCCATCATAGTTCCTCAATCTACCTAGATTTCAAGGCATGTATTCAACTTGTAGGGGCTAAAAAGTGACTAGATCTTTGGCATATGTTATGCCCTAGGCCTATGGCTTCCAATAGTTGATTTTTTAGTCATTTGGAATCAAGAAAGCGGGTGAAAAGCCACCTATATCAGAAACTATGCTGGCTAGCGTAGTCCCTTAATCTACCTAGCTTTTAAGAATTTTATTTAGATTTTAGGGGTTAAAAGGTGGCTAGAGCTTGGGCTTATGTTATACCTTATGCCTCCAGGCTTCCACTAGTTAATTTTTGAGTCATTCAGACTCAACGAAGCTAGTGAAATCCCACCTATATGAGCAACTACACTAGGACTACATTGGCTAGAATAGCCCCTCAATTTACCCACCTATCAAGGCCTATATTCAAATTTTAGGGGTGAAAAATTTGGTCATATCTTAGGATTACACCATGATCTAGTCCTATGATCTTCCACAAGTTAATTGTTGAGTCATTTGAACTTATGAAATTTAGTGAAAACCAAATTGTATGAGAAACTATGCTAGGACTACACTAGCTAGCATAGTCCCTTAGTCTACATAGCTTTCAAGGCTTGAATTCAGGTTTTAGAGGCTATTTTTAAGTTATTTGAACACAAGGAAGCTAGCGAAAAGTCACCTATATGAGCAACTACGTTGGCACTATGTTGGCCAAAGTATTTCCTTAGTTTGTCCAACTTTCAAGGCTTGTATTTAGGTTTTAGAGGTTAAAATATTATTAATAGTTAGGATTATATCATTTCCTATGCCTCTGGGCTTCCACCAATCAATTTTTGAGTCATTTGGACTCAAGGAAGCTAGTGAAAAGCCACTTGTATGAGCAACTACACTAGGACTACATTGGCTAGTGTTGTTCCTCAGTTTGCCTAGCTTTGAAGGCCTATATTTAGCTTTTAAGGGCTGAAAAGTCACTAAATATTTGACTTATGTTATGCCATAGGCCTTTGGGCTTCCACCAATTGATTTGTTTAGTCATTTGGACTCAAGGAAGCTAGTGAAAAGGCACCTATATGAGCAACTACGCTGGGACTACGTTGGTAAGTGTAGTATCTTAGTTTTCCCAAATTTCAAGGCCTAAATTTAGGTCTTAATGACTAAAACATGGTAATATATTGAGCTTATGTTATACTATAGACCTCTAAGCTTCTATCAGTCAATTTTTGAGTTATTTAGATTCAAGGAAGTTGGTAAAAATCCATCTATATGAGCAACTATGTTGGGACTACACTGGCCAACATAGTTGCTTAATTTGCCCATCTTTCAAGGCTTTAATTTAGTTTTTAGGGGCTAAAAAGTGGCCATAGATTAGGTGTATTTCATATGATTGGCCTTTAGACTTCCACCAGTCAATTTTTGAGTCATTTAAACTCAAGGAATCTAGTCGATTTTTGAGTCATTTGAACTACATTGGGACTACACTAGCCAACGTAGTTCCTTAGTCTACCCAGCTTTCAAGGCCTAAATTTAGCTTTTAGAGGCTAAAAAATGATCAGATATTATGCTTATATTATACCCTAGGCCTCTATACTTCCACCAACCTCTTTTTGAGTCATTTGAACTCAAGGAAGTTGGTGAAAACCCACCTATATGAGCAACTACACTAGGACTATGCTGGCTATCATAGTTTCTCAATATACACAAATTTCAAGGCATAAATTTATCCTTTAGGGGCTGAAATGTGGCTAGATCTTGGGCTTATTATACCCTAGCCTCTAGTCTTCCACCAATCGTCATTTCGGCTTAAGGAAGTTGATGAAAAGCCACCTATATGAGCAACTACACTGGCCAATATAATTCCTCTATCTACCTAGCTTTCAAGGCCTAAATTTAGCCTTTAATAGCTGAAAAGTGGCTAGTGCTTGGGATTATGTTATGCCCTAGGCCTTTGGCTTCCACCAATTAATGTTTGAGTCACTTGGATTCAAGGAAGCTAGTGAAAATCCACTTGCATGATATAAATATGTTGGATAGTGGATAAGCTTTTTAGATCATCCTAAAACATATCTAAAGTGTAAGATTCAATATAAACTATGGTGGAAATTTTGTATGCTAATTTGTATGTTAAATATGATAATTTTTTATCAATTTTCATGTTTTACATTTTTTATGTTTTTTAATTTTCAATGTAAAAGGCTACCAATTAAAATAACTATAAAATGCAAAGTTATGAAGTAAAGTTTGATAATGAAATGCAAAGATGTAAACAAGGTGTAGTAGGTCACATTGTAAATATAGGAGAGATAAAAGGAATAAATTCCACTAATTTACTAGTTTTAGGCCCTAGTAGGCCATAATGTTACTAGTTTTAAGCCTTAGCTGGTTAGTGTGTCACCAATTTTAGACCTTGATGGGTCATGGGGTTGCCAGTTTTAGGCCTTGGTAGGCCATCATGTTGCCATTTTTAGGCCTTAAAGGGTCATTGTGTTGCCAATTTTAGGCCTTAGCAGGCCACGAGGTTACTAGTTTTAGGCCTTAGTGAGCTATGGTCCATACTTGCCTAACAAGTATGAGATGCTCTTAAGAGAGTGTATAAGGATAAAATGAACAATGAAACATGATAGAGTATTGAAAAGGTGAAGAAATGATTGGAGAAATAATGGATGAGACATTTACCATGAACTTGTTGTTTGATCTTTGAGAGATTAAGAAATCCTTTTAACACAATATTATGCTCATTATCTCTCTTATTTAGCATGGCAAGCTACATGCATTTTCATTGGCAATTCAGTGTTACAAAGTTGGCATTATTTGCATCATCATTATTCTTATTATTGTTGGTCCCAATTTGAGTGTCCAAAGTTTCCTGTTAAAAATCCACCTCTAAACCTCGGTTGATTTTGACATAGTTAACTAAAGGTAGTGGCACATTGTCTTCATGAATGATAATTTTTCCTTCCTTGTAGGGTAAGTAAATCTCTTTATGTATAGGAGATGAGACTGTGTGAAGCTTAGCTAACCATGGTCTTCCTAAGATCAATTTGAAGCTAAGTGTCTCTTTAACAACAAGGAAGTTAACAGATGTAGGGAATTTCTCATCAGCTACAAAATCCAAAGAGATAGAAACTCACATTTCTACTTGTGATCCATTAAATGAATTAAGTGCAAAGGTTGTGGTTTCTTGAATATTCTTGATTGAGCTAGCTTGTCAATGACAGAAAATGGTACCATAGTAGTTACTACCCCATCATCTACATGAACATGATGAATCTTGTATCTACCAACATGTATGGTGACGAGGAGAGGAGTAGATAGCACTTCTCCATTTCCAGGATTAGTTTTTACCTCATTTTCATGAAAGTTGAGGATGGGTTGATGCCTGTTTTCCCTAAGAGAGGCTCACTCAATCATATAATGGATTGATTCTCTATTTTCTAGCATGTCCCTACTCATAGGGATAGAGGTTAGCATCTAGGTTAGTGCATCTCTATGAGTAGGAGAAGTGATGACTAGTTTATATAATTTTGATGATGTGTTCTTTTATTTTAATGATCATTTGGATTTCTCCATTATTGTAATAAAGCTCTTTTCCTTGGTGTGTAACATTTCAACCTTAGTTTTTTTAACTTCCTCCATCCTTCCTAGAGTTTGTGGCTTAGGTTTCAGTGCATGTGCCTTGGATCCCTTGCCTATGAATGTAGCTAGTTTTGGTGTAGATCTAGATTGGTCAACTTGCTTCAAACCCTTTTATCATTGGTTATCTTTAGTGGGCTTTGTTGCTGATTTAATGAAAGGTTATTTTTACCACTGTTGTGATGATGGTTTCATGCTAACCTCTAAGTTGTGGGCCATCATAGGTGGGCTTTGGTCACGTGTTGTTGTGGTTTTGCTTGTTGAAGGTAGAGAGACCTACATAAAAAATGGTTCTTTAGGATTTGGAGGACTAGTAACTCATGGTCTTGGTTGTGAAGTTGATGCCCTTGAAGGAGAAATACATATCATGGTGATACCCATATGATGAAGGGCTCTCTAGGATTTGAATTCTGGGATCATGGTGGCACTTTGATGAAAAATGGTTACCTAGGAGGATTAGACCATTTGGTTTTTGTGAATGAGGCTATAGTATAGAAGTTGTTGTTGGTGCTTGGAGATTAGGAGTCATTGAACAACAACTCCTCATGGTTAATCATCTTTTGGAGTCATCCTTTAATGCTAGGTAAAAATCGGTGTCATGACTAGCCATTTGATGATAATGGCAATACCTATCTAGTCTAAAGTACTTTGGTAGCTTCAAATCATCTTTGGTAGCTATTGTTAGGTATCTAGTTATGTCACAATGACAATCATGCCTCTTACAAGATTCCTTAGACAATTGTTTATGTTGTATATAGTTGTTTTTAAGCGACTATTCTAAGAGCTTAGAAGGCTTCATGGGAAACCTTGTGTACTTAGATATATTCTTCCACCGAAAGGTTTATCTTGGTTGATTTGGGGCATAGGATGTGGATAGTTATGCTGAGTTGGAAGATGTGTTGTGTGGTGATGATCCCTATCTCTTTGCTTGTTTTGAATTCTTGGAAACTGTAGCCATGGTTGTATATTCTTGCCTAGTTTTATTGCTATTCCTCCTTGCATGTTAGTTTTTATATGACACATAGGCTAGATCATTGCAATCCTCAACTACGTCCTTGATGTTATTTGTTTGTGAGAAGGCTTGGCTCAGTAATCAGGGCTCTAGGTAGTAAAGCTTTGACTTCATAAAGTCATTTACTACTCCCTTATAGATGTCTAAGAGGTGAGTTTTAGCAATAGGCTCTAAAATCTAGTTAAGTGTTAGTTCCACCTTTGAATGAAAATTTTGACTAGTTCAAGTGGCCCTTGCCTCATATTCGTTAGTTAATCTAATGTGGTAGGTGGCTTCAAGTTGTATCTGAAGCAGTTAACAAATTGGGTTATTAAGTCTTCAAGGGAAGAGATAGAATCTCTAGGTAAGGTTTGGTATAATTCTAGAGCTTTTCCCTTTAGGAACATGGGGAAAATCCTCAGTATCATATGTGGCCAAGCTTGTAAAAAGAGGCACTTAGACTGGAAGGTGACCAAGTTTCCATTAGGATTCCCTTCATCATTGTATTTAGTGAAGTTTGATATGGGCATGCCTATAGGTAAGGTTATTTGAGGCATCATAGGGCTTATAAGCTCATTTTGGTAAAAGTCTAGAACCTTCACCATTTGAGTTATACTAGCTTTGAGCCTTCGTAGCTATTTTGTAAGGTCTTGGATCATTTGGAAGGCTTGATCCGAACCTTGAAGGTCATCCCTATAGGCTACAATGTTTGTGTTGATGGTTGTGGAGGAAGTAGAGTGCCTTGAGGTTGTACAATTGATGTTGCCATAGATGGAAGAGGTTGTGTGACCACCGTCATAGGTGGATTAAATAAAGAGAATGAAGTTTGAGTTGAAACTTGTGACATGAAGAGAGAAAAGGGAATATGAGAGGCCTGTGTTGCTTGGGATCCTAATGAGGATCCTACTAGCATGAAAAAGGAAGATGGTAGGTAGACATCATTAGTGCTAGGTGTATTGGATGAGGTTGTATTGTAAAGGGCATGGATGAGAACAAGGAGGTGGACTAAGGTACAAGTTGTTCTTGGTGTGTAGTGATGATTGATGTAGACCTAAGCATAGTATGATGAGTAGGAGGGGAATTGGATTCAGGGACTTATCTCACTAATAAGACAAGAGACATGGGGTTGGGGGTAGTTATTTGAGGAGCTAAATGTTGAAAAAGACCCTTGATGGAGGTTTCTAGCTCTAGTTCAACCTCAAACTCATCATGCTTTTCTTGGTAATCCTTTGAGCTAATTTCCTGTCTAAACTCATCAACCTCTATGAGTTGTATGAGCATTTATGCATAAAATTTGGTGAGGAGGATTTTTTCATAAGATGGAATGTATTCTTTTCCATCCTAGTGTATAATTTTGAATTGATACTTAGCATCAAATTCAAAGAATGGTATATAGAGACTAACTTGCATCTTGGCACAAAGGAAGTTGTAAAACTCCTTGTTAATGACTGCAAAATTTGGGTTTTTGCCCCTTTTCCTAAGTGATTATCTTTGTTCTATGACCATGGGGTCTTTTGGATCATAGACATGAATTGCATCTTGGCTAGAGGCCATGTACATGAGGTCTAGTGGTAAAATGGTTGATCTATGAAAAGACATTAATTCGTACCAACAAAACCACGCTAGGCCAACAAAAGCTAATATAGGCTTTATAAAACTAAAATAGACTTTGAAAAGTCCAACAATTGTTGTGTAAAGGTGAATATGGAAAAGGTGCTGATTTGTGATATGTTCGATTTTGGAAACATATGCTAGTATTCTTCCAAACGTAGGTTGGTAATAAAAATAGCAAGTTTTTGGTTTGCTTGTTTAAGGGGTGTTGGTGTATTTTCCTTTTACAGAAAGTATGCTAGGTTTTGTTGTGCAACCAAGAAGAAAAAAATATTATTTTTCAAAAGATACATTAGGTATCTTAAAAAGTAATGCTAGGGTTTATGTCGTAATGGAAAATGTAATTGGTTTAGCAAAACTACATTGGGTAGTTTAATAGAGAAGGAAGGGTGTGATGGCCTTTGGAAAACCCAAGGCTAAGTTTTTACAACAAAATGTTGTAGGTTTCTTAAGAAACTACACTGGCTTCTAAAAGTCTAGCCACTATTGTGAATTTTATAGCAAGACCTAAATTGACTTCAACAATCAAACTAAGTATTAGTTGTAGGAGAATGAATGGAAATGTTTATTTTATTGGAAAAATTTAAAGGTTCTTTTTAATTAATTAAACAAAAAATTATAGCAAGTGGAATTGCCCAAGGATGTGACTAGTTATGGCTGGAAAATAGTTGAAACTGCAACCATAGGTATGATGTACATTGTAGTGGAAATATTGTATACTACACCTTGAAAAATGTGGTAGGTTTTTTTTTCTTTTTTTGTTGTTGATAACATCAACTACACTAGCCTTGCCAACAAGGACTATGCTAGAGGGGGATGAGGAAATGGTTGCCTTTCCCAACAAGACTATGCTAGTGATACCTCATCTTGGAAAAATGCACTAGTTTTAGAAAAGTAAACATGAAATGTTGATTTTCCTAGTACTATGCTGGGGTGTTTGAGAGGACTACGCTGGGCTTCCAACAAATTTTCACAATAGGAAGTTTATGTGGGTGGAGCAGAACTATGTTGGCTCTTAGAACATCCTGAATGTAGATTTAAATAAGTAAAATTATAGGTTTAAGTATAAACTATGTTGGCTTTACAAAGTCCAACAACTATTGTGAAAATTTTACAAATATGCAAATCACCTACAACAACTACATTGGGTATTAATTATAGGGAACTGAGCATCAACATTAATTTCAATGGTAGATATTTGTAGGTTTTGAGGTTTGAAATGTGGAAAACTTGATTTTGAAAATTGATTAATTAATTTGAGCTGAGAATTGAAGTGGAGTCCCTCCTTCTAGCATCAGAAACTATAACACCTAAAAAATTTGGTTGCTGGAAAATTGAAAATTCTAGGTGAAACAGCCTAACCTTGGATCTGAAGGGTCTCCAAGAAACAAGATCTAAGATACCACCTAGGGACTTAAGGAATGTAAACATGGAAAAATGAAGTGTAGTTTCAAATGAAAAATAAACATAGAAATTAAAACTTGAAATAGATTCTACACAATAAATGAACCATAAACTTTATTAAAGTAGCAAAATACTTAGAGTATGAAGTTTAAAGAGTATAGATTGTATGATCATATACTCAAGAAGCTTTCTTGGATGGAGCTTGAAGCCTATTGGATCTAGTAGATTGTGTTCTACAACTAAACTTCATGATCCATGTACTTATCAACTCTAATCACCAAGAGCTCCTTGTTGGTTTTCACTTGAATCTACAACTTTCGTGAAGGTGGTGTAAACAGTTGTGCTTGACTCTTGTTGCAATGGTACTATGCTAAGGGTCTCTGATGTTGAAATAGATACTAATGTGCTCCAAAATTCTTGAAAATGCCAAAAATGGATTCAAAATGATTGAGTTCAAGAAGATTTTATGGTTGCAAAAATGTTCCAACTTGAATAATGTGTTCAAGTTTGGCTTTTATAAGCTTCAAGGTTGTTGATTTTGGACTGCAAATTTTTGCCATGATTGCTAATATATTGGTTTTATTTGTAGGTGTAACAAGCCATTATTCCTAGTGTAGTTATCCATTTATGATAAGTTTTAACACCCAAAGGCCATTAGAACCATACCAGATACTAAAAGTAGTAAACAAACTTTTGTTCCTATGCTAGCTTCATCTCAACTACACTAGCCTTGGAGTGCAACAATGGTATTGTTGAAATATGCTAGGTAATATGGTGACTACACTAACCATGTGAAGATTTCTGGGAATCTAAGATGACTACGCTGGTCATGCTACAATGGTTGAGAATTTGTTATGACTACGCTAGCCATTGTTAGGAAAATGGAAAATCCAACAACTCCAACACTGGGTGTGTGAAGCTCCCATGTAGTCAAGGCCATAACCACCATAAAGCACATGAAATTTCCAAATTTAGCAATCCCCAAGGCATTTTCAGCATTCCCAAGCTTAACTATAGACATGACATTATTTTTTTCACTTGGGAAGTAAGACAGTAGTAATGTATGAGGCATTTTTTAGCCCCAAAAAGTTATAGTATGCAAGATTGTAGTTCATGGGTCACAAACCTTACATTTACAATAAAATCTTGCCTCAAGTTGGATGGTGAAGGTTTACAAGTTACAACATAGATTTTCTAGTGTCAAACTTTGCTTTCTATGTTATTTCCCCTATTTAGAACTTTCTTGAAGTTTTTGAAAGATCTTATGAACCCTACTACATTATTCCTACATGGTCTATGAGGCATTTTCAGCCTATATATAGAAGGATAACCCTAAATGTAAAGGGGTTAGCATCTATAATCATTTGACTAGTATTTCAATTTTTCAAATGCTCAAAGCTTAACTATTCTTTAATTCCAAGAGATCTATTGTTCATTTTAGCTCTCTTTTACTTTTCCATCTCTTCCCTTAATGACATATTATATCCCCTTTATGCTTTCCTCCTGACATGCAAAGACTTGCTAAAAGTCATATCAATACACCAATTTGATTTTCCCTTGACAATTGTTAGCTATCAAATCTACTTTTGTTTATGTTAGATTTGCATTAGTGCACTCATTGGAGTAAGAATGGGGTAATACAACTCCTTGTTAGATGCTTCTGATCTCTAGTATACATCTTGAAACACAATTTTATAGGTTTCTTTATTTCTTTTGTAATATGGATTTGTCATTTTGATCTTTTATCTCTACTTTTGCCCAAATTTGCTTTAGATATGTTATTCTCATGTTTTTCTTCTTATTTTGCACATGTTTTTCAATAGATCTATTTTCTTTTCATACTATGTTATATATATTTCTCTACTATCAATCATGATTTCATATTATTTTGTATTTTCCTTTGTCTAAATGCTTTTTATTAGCTATCCTATGTGCATAATCCTTTTTGCTTGATAACCACTAATGTTGCCAAACTATCTGACATGGATTACTAGATTTTTCCTTTGATCCTCATGTTCCTTTTCAATTTAAGGGAGATTATCAAAAAGGTTAGTTTTCTTGGATTGTTTGGTGACTACAAAATTCCTAGCTTAGTTTTTGTGTTAATTTGTTGGTTTCTATTCATTATACGATTCCTATCACAATAGTGATATAACCTAGTCTTAAAATGAATTCTTTTTTATTTATTAATTTTATTAGATGAACAAATTTACAATCTTTGTTTCCATATTTCGGATCCTTAGGACTTCTACAATGACCTCCACTAAGTAGGAGATGGTGATGTTTTTAATCTTGATAGTTGCATCTATCTAACTATTATTCTAGAAGAGATATGTTTCTCCTAAATATCATTCTCTATCTATTAAGATGGTGAATCATAATGTAGATGTTGTAGTGTTGTAGTAGAATCAAAATCAACTCTACCATAAGAAGCAACTTTTATAATCTCATTTTGGTGATTGTTGGTCTCTACTAGTGTTAATAAGTTGATGTGACTCGAGGTATATAACAAGAAATATTTATCTAGGCAAATAGAAAGATCTAACTTAAGGGTTTTTTGACTTATATGTAATCAATGTTTATCCCTTTTGGCTATTGTTTAGAGTGAATTTAAAAAATTTTCATAGTTTTCCTGTAAGTTTAGCTTTTTTTTCTTGCATAACATTCTAAACTATCTACTAGCTAACTTTCCAAAAGTAAAATCACAAAAGCTTTGCTAAATAGAGTAAGAAATTAAGAAAACAAAATTATTCATGAAGTTCAGAAATACATGAAGATGATAAAAATTCTATGTTAGATTGGTTAAGAATTAACACTGATAAAGCTATTTCATTCAACTAGAATAACAAAAATAAGCTAAACCTTAGCTCATAAAGAAAATAGTCTACTCCAAAACTGACAATCCATTAATATATGACTATGCAACTTTCAAGCTAAACAAAAAGGAAAAATCTAACCAACTATAAATACAAGCTAAAATAACTAATTCAAAAGAGATAGAAAAACCTATTTAAAATGTCATTCTATTGAACAATCTTTACAATCCTATCTCTAATCTCTTGAATGCAAAAAAATTCCCTTATTCTGTTTTGATTTACTCTTATCTTATATAATAGCCTATAATAATTACAATCACTATAGAGATTAAAAGCTCATGTTTTGTTAATAAATCTTCCTCATTCTTCAATCAAGGCTCCTCAACTAATAACTGTATCAATTTGAAAGAGTTTTAATGACCTAATTTATTGTGTTTAGATTAAGGCCATTAAGCTTCTTTAATATTCCTTTAGTGTTCATTTCTCTTTATATTATTGTGGGATGTTAAACTATTTCTCAGTCTCTTAATAGACTTTTTCAATCTTTGAACCTAGAGCCATTTTGCTAATATTCATTAAGTTAACTTTCCATGATTGTTGAAAATTTTAAAATCTTGATTTATGAATCTATCTTAGCATTCTTGCACTTCTTTAATAATTCTTTAAATGCCTTTTTCTCCTGTGATTAATTCAAATAGTGGATTGGTTATTTCCATCAAAGAAAGCACACCCCCCACCCCACACACACACACACACTAGTTTGAATCCAAGAAATAGCCAGTAACTATCATTCTAATAATCTTACTTTAGCTGAAGTAATGGAAAAAATAATTTCTACTCCTTACAACATGCTTTTCTTTATGATGGCTTGGTATTTTAATGATAGCTTTGCACTTTCTTCTCTAAGCTTCAAAGGTAGTTTAGTGGTTCTATGCTACTCATTTCTTTCGTGCTTTGTTTAGGGATATATGCTCTATTTCCACCTAGCCTTTGTGTTTTCATCAATTTTAGAGCTTTTCTAAAGAGCTAACATGAAAGAATAATTATAGGGCTTCTTGGTTGAGCTAATTTTAACTTCTACATGCTGCATCTCACTTCTTGCTAAGTTGGATTAGAATGAAATAATCATGTGCATGATATGTAACCCTTTGTCGACCTAGGTCAACCTCTAACATGGCTCCACAAAATATTTGGTATATAGCCATTTGTACTTGCTGAAATGGTAGTGTGATTTTTCACCTACTTGTAGAGATGAATCTTAGCTTTGTAAACTAGTTCTACAAGCTAACATGGAAGGGCAGAAAATGAGCTTGTTTGTAGAGCTAAATTTTGGTACTACGAATGAGCTCTACAAGTTGATCTAGTGTGCTATACTGATATGGTAGAGATTTATTCATATCATCACTTTTAAGCTCTATGAACTTCCTCTATAGCATGATGAGGTTGACGTGAAGAGGCATTTTGTAGAGCTAAAATTCATCTTCACAAACTAGTTCTATGAACATAAGCTAACCTAGGAGCTTACATGGTAAAGCTATTTTATAGAGTTGTTTTCTAGTTCTATAAATATTTTCTAATGTGGCAATGATAAAGTTAAGCATGTTTGTTAAATTGAATTTTGACTTTATGAATGCTCTTGAACTTAATGCTGACATGGTAAAGCTTTTCACACTAGCTTTGTAGAAATAAATTTTGGCTTTACATATAAGCTACTACTAATATATCCTAATGACGTGGCTCATGAAGCCCTTTTTGGGCTCATTTGTAGAATCATTATTGAGCTATATGAACCTCTTCTACAAGCTAACATGGTAGAGATGTTTCATAGAGTTGAATTTTAACATTACTAATTGATTCTACAAGCTAATGTGGCACATTGCTAATGTGTCAAAGCATTGACATGGTAGAACTATTTTGTAGAGCTAAATTTCACCCTTACAAATTGATTCTACAAGCTAATGTAACATAGTGCTAATGTGCCAGAGTAGATTGAGCTCTATTGACATGGCAGATGAAGCTTTTTCTTCTTGTGAGCTCATAAATCTTCATGTAGATAGCATGGTAGCTGCTAATGTGGCAAATGAAGTAGCTTTAATCTAGATGATGATTTCTCATCCAAATGGAAATTTTAGCCAATTCTAAATGTTTACATGGCCTAATGATGATGTAGCTCTTACATCTCTTTTTTATAGAACTATCTTGAACTTCTACTAATTAGTAAGCTTATGTGGTAGAGTTTAAAATGAGCTTATTTGTAGAACCAAAATTTCACCCTACGAACCAACTCTACAAGATGATATGACATGGTGTTGATGTGGTAGAGCCATTTAGTAGAGCTAAAATTCAACCAAATGAACTAGTTTTATGAACATAAGCTAACTTGGGAGGCTACATGGTAAAGCTATTTCATAGAGTCATTTTTTGGTTCTACAAAGCTCCTCTAGAAGTTGATGTGGATCATAGAAAAATCTTATAGGACTCATCTTTGGCTCTATGAATCAAGGTTTAATAGATTATGTGGCTAATGGTGATGTGACATATAGAACTTCCTTGTAGGACTGGGTTTTGATTCCATGAGTATAAGCTAATTCTAGAGCTTACATGGCAAACTGTTTTTATAAAGTAATTTTTGATCTCTATAAAAGATGACCTAACAGAGCTTGTTAATGTTGGCGACCATTTGGGACGCGACCACCAACGAGTGTCCTCGAACAGGATTTAGGTGCCTGCTGGTCTCTGGCAACACCAAGGCCCA
>MNCI01004118.1:16678-31840 GCA_015680685.1 Gnetum montanum | reverse complement strand
GTTAATAGAACCATTTTTTAGTTCTACAATCTTCCTCTACAAGTTGATGTGGAAAAACTGCTTACATGGTAGAGATGATTCCTAGAACCACTTTTCAACTCTATGTACCTTCTTTACAAGTTGATGAGGTTGACATGGTAGAGCTAATTTACAAAACTAATGTGGAAAAGTAAACCTTTCTAAAACTCTTAAGCTTAATGAATATTAGCCATATTGATGAAGTTGACATGGTAGAACCACTTTGTAGGGCTAATCTTTGATTCTACAAGTTCCTCCCTTAGGCTAACATGGCAGGTTCTTTTGAAAGCTTTTATATAGAACCTTTTTTGCAATTTGTATGAGCTTGTTGACCTTACAAGTGCTGACATGGTAAAGTAGACCTAGACGACTGACATGACCCATAGAATCTCTTCTTTACTTTTTGAGCTACCATAAATTAATGCTTATGTGGAAGAGCTAACTTGTAGATCCATTTTTTTGACTCTATGAGCCTCCTCAATTTTTGATGTGGCTATTAAATCACTTCATAAAGCTAATTTTAGCATCCTAAATCTTACTTGGTAGAGCTTTCTTTGTGTCATCTCATGGATCATAATCTTAGCCCTACAATTCTATTGATGTTCTTATAAAACAAAACTAATCAAATCTTTTCTTTGTAGAGCCTCTTTCACCTTATGACTTACCATTACATTCAGAGAGCAAAATTTATTAAATCATCTTCTCTTTGTCTATGAGCAAACCAAATTATCCTATTTTACTAGCTGATTTTGCAAAAATCAATTTTATAAATAAGCTCTTCTTCCTTAGGGATGAGGGTTTCTATCATCATTTATCTATTTTCTTTAATACCTATCACCATGAATATTGATTCTTAGGTTGTACAGTCCCATTTTAAAGCACTCATCTTAATTATAGCTTTAGAGAAATATGAATTCAAGCTTTTAGTGATCTACAGGCTCTATTTTTGATGCTTAATTAAATTAATATATGCAACACCCCTCTTGATCTAAAAGCCCTAGCTTTTCTAATTTGTCAATAATAGATGAAAATCCTTAGAAAGGTATGCTTAAAAATTTAAATAATCTTGCTCTACAAATTCATGACATCTCATGGCTCTTAATATAAAATAACTTCTTAATACTTCAAGCCCTCTTTCTGTGAGATTCCTTTTTTCTAGAAATGCTACTAGGAATTATGCGAGTTCAAAGCAATCTTTCATCCAACATAAATTTAACCATTTATTCTTCCTTTATTTCAGAACTTGCTTTTCTTTGAAGGTATCATTAGAGGGTCAAGCCTATGGTTATAATTTAAAGTTTTTTCATGAAGTGGTCATTGTTGTAACAACATATAGTTAGTCTATGATTTCTTGGCATGCAAACTTCAAGCAATGTTCAAAGCTTGGTACTTGAAGCATGGTACTTTAGATCTTCTTGGTTCATATTTTTTCTAGACATGCCTCTATTAGAATGATTTTTAGGTTAGGCCTTGACCTTGATGTTTCATCCTTCCTAGATTTTCTTATTTCGAATATGGAAATCCATTTAATAGATTTCACTTTGGGTTTCTCTCTTATAGGTCTAGTTGCATGAGTAGCCAATTTTTCTAGCTCTTGTTGGAATTCTCTTTCTCATCCACCTTGTAGTTTCTTTTTCCTTCTTTGGGATGGATCACTTGCATCTAGGACTTTCTTGGGTTCCATCTACAATCAATTTAAGATTACTTGTTATTTTTTTGAATGAATTTTATAAGAGTTTGACCCTTAATCATCCTTAAAATCAACCTATTTTGTAAAATTATAATATTAACGCCTCTAAGTGATTATGGTATAATGTATCATAGGTTTTAAGGTCATCAGGTTAGCTTAATTTTGGAGATATTTTAGTTATATTTAATGTTAACTACCTTGGGTATTCAAAATTTGGGATTTCCAATAAGTTTCAAACTGCAAATTTGAGGTCCCAATGGTGTATGGCTCAACTTTGGGAGCTCACAAGTTTTTAAATGACTTAATTTGGAGGTATGCTTTGGTACATATTACAATTGAAATGCTATAGCTCTTAGAAGTAACAAAAAATCCCTTAGTACAAAATAAGTAGAATGAAAATTTTCAAATGGCATTACACATGTATATATATTTTTTTCACCTTTGTTGATGCTTCTTTGTCATTAGAGCTATGTTAACTAAGCCCCTTGTGTCGATGCACTAGTGTTGATAATTTTTCTTGATTTCTAGTTGATTTTTGAAGAAGTTCTTGGTATTTTTGGGGCCGAAAAAGAGCTATAGGAAGGGTTATGAGTCATGAAACATGTAAATAATTTGGATGAGTTGGGATGATGAATTAACATGGTTGGAAAGCTTAAACATGTAAAGGAATTGCGGTTTGTATTATGGGATCTTAACAAAATTAAGAAGAACTGATTGAACGATGATTTGTAATAGTGAAGCAAACAATGCTTGATATTATGGGCTTATGGAATTGGTTCATGGGCTAGATCTTCAAGGATTATTCTAGAGGATCCTTCTCATAGTAGGCTCTTATCTAAATTCCCTTGTATAACCATTTCATAAGGTGTTTATAGGCATCTAGAAGATCAAATGTTGATCAAGTCCATGTTCCTATAACCATATAATTATTGTTATTGAAATACTATATTATACTAAATAAAACCATTAGCCTCTTAATTGAGAATAGCATTGAGAAGGAATGGTATGAAAAAGAATTGTAGAAATTGAGATGTGAGGTTTTGTATCATGTATGTACCAAATTCATTATATTAAGTATTGGTAAAATAACTATCATACATATTTTCTAGATTCCAAATCAAGTCCATATCATTGCCAATGATATTGTATTATGTCATAAAGGCCCACCACTATAGACCAATCATAACCACATGCAAACACCATGACTCATAGGAAATAAGGAAACACATAGGAAGTGCATAGAACAATTAATTAATTATGAGTTTGTAAGTTATGGATCTTAGCCAGTGGTTAAAGGGGTGCCTTCAAGCATGGGTCACATGTATTTCTAGCTCATAGTAAATGCTAATCTCATCATCAATGCACCTTTAGGCATGGATCATATATCTTTCTAGTCACATGATGGAACTAGTCCAAGAGATCATGGAATTTTTGGAAGTAGCCTACCTTCAAGCATGAATTATGTCTTCCTAGTACCATAGTATGGTAACAAATTTTATAGAAGAGATATTTTCGAAACAATTAAAAAATTATTGATAATATGTCCAAATGAATACTATGATTCATAGTGGAAGCACATAAGAATCAATAAGTTCCTTTGATGTCATAACTTTTTCAAACCCTCTTGGTCCTTCCTCTTTTCTTCAAGGCATGATGATCATATATGAATTCTAGTTTTTATGTGATAAGTGTAGATCATTGAACTTAGAAAGAGGGGATGAATAAGCTCCCCAAATTGAACCTTTATGAAACAAAGCACACATACAAATTTAAGTGGTTTCCCAAATTGGATACTCCACACTCAAAGGATAGATCGCAAGCACACCTCTAGACTTTGTTGCTCTTAAAATGTGGTTGAAGGGTTCACACAATGTATAGTCTTCAAGCCCCGCTCTGAAGTGTTGTACTATAGCACCAATCACTTAACCTCACAAGGTCCTATCAGGCTTGAAAATGTGATTTCAAGGGTTCCACAACCTTTACAATCTTGAGCTCTACACTTGAGTGTTGTACCATAGCATCAAAAACTCAATCTACATGATCCAAACAAGCTCAAGCAAGATGCCTTCCCACAAGAAGCACAGCAACCCTATGAGGTAACAAGTAACAACAATTACAAGGGATAAATGCAACTCAGTTTGCTGATCCTTGTATATTGAGGTACATCACACTTAAAAATTATCAAATGATGGTGCAATGAAGAGAAACATAGAATAAAAATGATTGCAAAATGATTGTACAATGATTACAAATAAACTTGCATGTTTCCCAATGCACATCAAGTTTTCTTATGGCTACCATGTTTCTAAATCCTTCTTGAAATGCATGTAATAACTAGGCAATGGTCACTAACAATCATGGAATACATCTTTTTTGTGCTTTAGATGTCTCTTTGAATTCTCCTTCAATACTAGGAAGATGTCTTTTTTCTTGAAAGACATATTTTTGATGTCTCCATCCTAGAAGACATCTTCATCTTATGAAAGATGTCTTTTTGAACTTCTTCTGCATTCTGTAAAGATGTCTTTGGCTCATGAAAGACATCTTTGTTTGAGAAAGATTTCTTGCTATTTCTTAAGATGTCTTTTTGGGTCTTCTTCAATTCTGGCAAAACGTATACTATTTTTGGAAGATGTTCTTGGAAAGATGTATCTTCTATAGGGGCCAAAATTGAAACTACTTATTTTGATGTTGGGAGCCTCTAGATGCCTCCAAATAAATCTCCATAGACCTTATAACCTCCTAAACTCATCAAAATGAGCCAAAAATACTCCAAAACATGCCAAAACCTCATAGAATCATTCTCAACAAAAATAGACACATTTTGCATAAATTCTTCATATTCATCCATGCTCCCTTGAGTCCTCATGATTCTAAATTTTTTTTGAGTCCTTGAGTCCTTTACTCTTGCTCCTGTAAACACAATAACCACACAAACATCCTTGCACTCCATTTTCCGTAACATTTTGACACACCAAAGGTGCACAATCTCCCCCTTTTTGGTGATGTTCAAAACTTAAGAAAATGGATTAGTAATCATACATATATAACCATACTACTCTTCCCCTTTTTGAACAGCAACAAAAAGGATAAAGTACCCAAACTTGGTGCAAAAAAGATATAATTTTTAGATAATATGTAGGGTCACACATTATGACATAACCCTAAAAATATATAGTGAAGCAAGAAAATCAATTTAAGGAATACAAATTTTTCAATGTTAAGATCCATGAAAAGGTGCCCCTTAATTTGTTAAGAACTGATCCAATCCTTTCATAAGACATTCAAACTTAAGGCATGAAGTAAAGTATATCCATGAAAGATTAAGTAACCTATCTCTAAATCAATAAGTCACTAGTAGTTTACATCACATGGTTCTTTCATTTTTTGATATATTCCATCCTTTTTAAAACATTAGCAAAAGAGTAGGGAAGTGTAACAATACTAATTGAAACCAGCCATGCCAAATTCTTAAGTCTTCATCTCAAGGAAAATTATTCAATAGATGATTCAATAAAAACCATAGATACTTCAAAAACATGATCATGGTCTTGCTTATAACATCAACTAGTTTCTTTACAAAAATAGATACTTCTTGCTTTAGCTTATGAATGAATATCAAGTAGGTGGGCTAAAGATACATTAAGATTTGCTCTTATTAGTTCAATAAAAATGAGCTATAACTAAACAACACATAAATTTGATGCCAAATATAAGAAAAAGGAGTCCATCTAAATGCCTCATCAAGACTTGTATCTCTTAACCAAAAATTTCTGACATTTACAAAAGGATAGGGAACTAACATGACAAAGCATAGACAAGTATTTGTATAAAGCAATACAACAAACACAACACATATACTTAGTTTTACCAAATAATATTAGGAACACAAATTCAAGAGAAAATAAACCTCTTGATGGCCTTTTCTTACTCATTTTGGAATTTCTTGCTATGTTAGTATTTCTTGGCTCAAGTCTCCAAAGACTCCCCCTACATTGGTGTCATCCAAGATGAAGATGGATAATGAGTAGGCTTCCCCTACACATGTGCAGCTTTTATTGGGTCTTTAAGATCAATGTGAAAATATTTTAAATCACAAAAACACTATAACTTTAGGTCAATAGTAGGTTCAATTGTGGAGATCAAGGATTTCAACCAGCAATATTAATAGGAATTTTCAAAGCCTTGTCTTATCTCATAAATAACAAAAACATCCCAAAGGCTATGAGCATAGAAACAAATCATCACAAGAATTTCAAATTTAGCAAGATTGAATGCAAAGAAATAAATCATTATAAGTGATACACTACAAATCTTTACAAAACCAATCATTTAGAAAAATCATAAACTAAGAAAAATTCTCATGACTTACCAAAAGAAATTATGAACACATTTTCTAGTTCCAATTTGCCATTGTGAGTACTAAAGATCTCTAAGGTCAGTACTTATCAACATACAAAAGGTTAGACATTAAATCCCTAATATAGTGGGCCCAAGTAAGTTTATACATAAAATTCAAGATCTTTGACCAATAAAGACCATCTTTAAGCAATGATTTTAATAATTTTTAAATAAATGTTTTCTTTTATAACATGACCAGATGAAAACTCTCTTCTTTACTCATTTCTAGCTGAGGGAGAATGAAGTGGAATGTCTTGTTACTTAAGTATCTTTTGATGGAGATCTCAAAAGACTTCCCTTATGCTGGTGGCCTTTTTTATGATAAACAATGATTAAGAACATACTCCCTCTACATCTATGTAGATTTTGTGCTCCCTTTGAATTCTTTTGTGAAAGGTGATTAACAAGGATCCTTTATCATCATGGTACTATTCTTGCTAAGAAATGATATGATCAAGTATGGAGACTAGAGTCTCCTATTAGTAGTATCGATAGTAATTTCATATATGTATCTTTAAAAGATTCAAGATTCATGATTTTCAAAGTGCTAATTCAAAATAAAAGAGCTTTGATATATTAGAAAGCACAATAAACAATGAATAGTTCATCCCAAGGCTTTCAGACCATGAATTACTTGCAATGGCTAAAGGTCAAAAACCAAGATAGGAAACCAAAAGATAATTTATAATAAATTCATTACAAGTACCATACCATATA
Organism: Gnetum montanum; assembly: GCA_015680685.1. Lineage (NCBI taxonomy): Eukaryota > Viridiplantae > Streptophyta > Gnetopsida > Gnetales > Gnetaceae > Gnetum > Gnetum montanum. Next base: position 25,014 of record MNCI01004118.1, on the reverse strand, counting down.
CTTTCATAAATCTAATTCCATCATGATAACATAAATAATATCATAAATAATTAAAAAAATTCTCTTATACGAATTGATCTAGGGATAACATCCCATAATAAGCACACATCAAAAACAATTTAGACTTTCCAAATTAGATACTAATACAAAATTTAGCAAGCAAGAAGATAGAAACTTGCCTTGACTTACCTTGCTAGCACTTGAAAATTAAGGTGCCTAGAGTGCTAGAGAGTGAGAGTCTACTTTTGAGGTTTTTCTTCTTGCACAGACTTCTTCAATTTTCAAGACTTGGCTCCTTTTCACAAATTTGCTAAATAGTGTCTTCTCATTCTCAAGTTCCTTCCTCTTGACTCTCCAAAATTTTTGAACTCCCTCATTCTTCTAAGTTGATGCATCTTCATCATCCTAGCTTCTATGAATGTTACTTATTCTTGTTTCTTCACTATACTCTTTAACTTGAAGCCTATAGGCATTAGAATATTTGAAGGCCATATGGCCTATTCCACCACATACCCAATATTCTGTAGAAGAAAGATCAAAATTAGAGTTTGAAATATTTTTACCTATTTCCTTATCTCTTTCTCTACCTCTAAATTAATTGGATCTATTTTCTTCTAAGAAATTTCTTAGATATCCATCTATTTGCTTTTGATCTTTGGACAAAGAGTTCTTGCTCATATACTCAATCACATAGGTTAGTTTTTGAACCTTAGCATCAAGGTCTAAGTTTTCTTTCTTGAGATAAGAACATTCATCATTAAGAACTGTAATTTTCATTTCCTTAACATGCAAAGAATCTTTTATCTCAATGCATAAATTTTGAAAAGAAAGAATCTCCTTGAAAATATTTCATACCTTTCATCAATATCACAAACACTATTAAGCTTGCAAGAGTAGCTACTTTATTTCTAAATAGAATGAAAGATTTACCTTTTTAGAAGATATGATATAGATATTGGATACCATAGTTGATAAAGACAATTAGTCTCCTTGACCAAGTATATCTGGTATTGAAAGTCCCTTCCATTATTCACTCTTGGAGATTGATGAAGAGTGCAAGAGTACTAGGCTTTGATATCACTTGTAGATCATTGAACTTAGAAGGGGGGAATGAATAAGTTTCCCAAATCAAACCTTTATGAAAAAAAGCACACAAACAAATTTACATAGTTCCCCAACTTGGGTAATCCACACTCAAAGTGTAGATCTCAAGCACACCTCCAGACTTTGTTTCTCTCAAAATGTGGTTGAAGGGTCCACACCCTATATAGTCTTCAAGTCCCACTCCAGAGTGTTGTACCATAGCACCAATTAGTCAACCTTGCAAGGTTCCATCAAGCTTGGAAATGTGATTTTAAGGCTTTCATAACCTTTATAATCTTGAGCTCTGCACTAGAGTGTTGTACCACAACACCAACATCTCAATCTTGAAAGATCTTGACAAGCTCAAGCAAGATGCCTTCCCACAAGAAGCACATCAACACCCCACAGGGTAACAAGAAAGAATAATTACAAGGAATAAATGCAACTCATTTTGCTGATCCTTGTACGTTGAGGTACAACACACTTTACAATGATCAAATGATGATATAATGAAGAGAAAAAAAGAATTCAAATGATTATAAAATGATTGTACAATGATTACAAATGAACTTGCACTTTTTCCAATGCACATCAAGTCTTCTTATAACTATTGTGTTTCTAAATCCTTCTCGAAATGCATGCAACAACTAGGCAATGGTCACTAATGGTCATGGGAGACATCTTTCTCATAAATGATACATCTCTCTAAGTTTGCCTTCAATACTGGGAAGGTGTCTTTCTTTCCTGAAAGATGTATTTCTGAAGTCTCCATCCTAGAAGATGTCTTTTTCTTATGGAAGATGTCTTTCTAAACTTGTTCTACATTCTGTAAAGACATCTTTGCCTTGTGGAAGACATCTTTGTTTGAGAAAGACGCCTTGCTATTTCTAAAGGCATCTTTCTAGGTATTCTTCAATTCTGACAAGACGTTTACTATTTTTGGAAGACATCTTTGGGAAGACGTCTCTTTTGTAGGAGCCAAAAATGAAACTGCTTGTTTGGATGCTGGGAGCCTTTGAATGCCTCCAAACAAGTCACCATAGACCTTATAACCTCCTAGACTCATCAAAATAAGCTAGAACACTTTGAAACATTGCAAAACCTCTAGGAATCATCCTCAACAAAAATAGACACATTTTTCTTGAATTCTTTATATTCTTCCATGCTTCCTTGAGTCCTTATGATTTTGAATTTTCTTGTGAGTCCTTGATTCCTTTTCTCTAGCTCCTATAAAAACAACAACCATACAAACATCCTTGTACTCTATTTCCTTAACGTTTTGACATACCAAAAGGTCCACAATAAGAACCATATTACTTTCATGATAAGGAACTCTTATTTATAGAAATGAAGGAATAGATGATGTGATCTCACTAATTTTTCACTATTATTCTTCCAATAGGACATAATCCAAATCAAAAAGTTGATCTTGCATAAGTAGTAATTTATTAATAAAAATTTACAAAATTATGATTCAAAGAAATTGCAAAACTAAAGAAGAAATAAAAATGAAAAAATATAAAAAAATGAAAAACATATAAAGAAATTAAAAAATTAAAAGAAATTGTAAAATAAAAAATATTAAAATTACACTCAACTCATTTTAAAAGATCTTCCCCATGACTAAGTTTTGAGGGAGAGATGCAAAAATTGAATCTCATAGTAGCATAGTTGAAAGTGTTTAAGGAATTTGTCTCATAGGGTTCACAAAATGGCTTGACTTTTTGGATGTTGACTAAGATAAGCTTTTATGAGTTCATTAGGTGGTACATTTTCAAGGCTCCAAATTTATAAACTACATGAATTATGTATCACTCCTATAGAATCATTTGAAATTTTATACATTGTGATACATAATTTGAATTGTAATAGATGACCCTATCTCCTAATTGAAGGTCTAGGTGTTAAATATTTAGGTCATGCCTTTGTTTACTATAGACTTTATGGAATTCATTATGCATAAGAGTAATCATTCTAGTTTTTCTTAGCATATTTAAGTTCATCAATCTTTCTTGTTGTGATAAGATGAGATCTGAGTATAAGTCACACGTGATGTTGAGTATATGTAATTCAGCTTGTATTAATAGCTTAGGTAGTTTTTCATACACTATTTCATCTAAAGAATAATCAATAGAAAGATTCTATGTAGATCTATAAGTCCATAAAACATCATTAAGTTTGATGTTCCAGTCTTTCCTATATTTACTAATCGTACATGTTAACATTCTAGTAATCTCCTAATTGGTAAGTTCAACTTGTCTATTGGCTTAAAAATAATATGGTGTGATTAACTTATGTTTTATTCCTAATTGTTGCATAACTTTTCTAAAATTTAGCCTTGTAAAATGAGCTCCATTATTATATATAAGTGCATAAGGCACAACAAACATGTTTATGATATACTGCTCAAAGAATTTAGTGGCAATATGATTAGTTATCATAGTAGCTTCAACCCACTTGATGCAATAGTTCACAGTCACAATAATGTATGATTCACCATTAGAAAAAGGGGTGATAGAACCCATAAGGTTAATTTCCCATAGGTCAAAAGGATCTAAAGGTTGTTTCCATTGTTGCAATTCCTTAAGGCTTGTTGATATTCCACCATTATGTTGGAACTATTTGTAGGAATTTGCATAATGATGTGCATCATCAAATAGATTTTTCTAGAGTTAACTAGCCATGATAATCTTGATGATCATTCTCTTACCTACTTAGTGGGCACCACATGATCCTTCATGCTCATCCTAGAGAACTATTAGTTTCTTCTTCTCTAGTACATACTACCATACCAAGTGAGTAGCAAAGATTTTAAAGAGATTTCCTTCTATCTCTATGAAATGTTTGACTTAGTATAGGAAATTTTGGATCTTGCATTTGTCTCAGTGTAGGAACTATTGGATCTTGCATTTGTCTCAATTATTAGGAAAGTTTTTCTTCTTCATATAGTTGAGATGATTACCAAACTAAGGGATAGTTGTTGATGAGGAAATTGATGTATCCTTGGCAAATAGTATTTCATCTAGAAATTGATCTATTAAAGGCTATTCATCATTCTTGTTGTCCCATCTAAGTTTTGATAAGTGATCTATAACAACATTGTAAGATTGAACTTTTTTAAGATTACAAATCATCAAATGATTTGAGGACTCACCATTAACTTGTTCGTCAAGAACTAGATCACACAATGATTAGTGCACAAAAAAGGGTATCCAAGCACATAGTACCTAAACGTTTCAAGAACATATGCCACCATAATCAATTCTTTCCTTGTTGTGATGTAGTTCAATTATGCACTAGTGATGATCTTGCTTGCATAACAAATGTATTATGAATTCTTTTGGTCACTCATCTATATAAGCATAACTCTCAAAACATAGTTAGATGCTTTTATCATAATGTAAAATTATCTAGACTAATTAGGTATATGTATAATTTTACAATACTAAACTGTGGTAAATGTCTTCCCATTTGGAATAAAATGGACTTATCCCATTTCATAGTAGTATATGGGCCAATTCTTCCAATTTGACTTTCTAATCCTTCTCTCCTCTAAAATAGGATAAAATCGCTTTATTCCATTTATAAAGTGAGAAAATGACTCTTATTCCTATTTTGAATGTTGTGCTAGTCAAATCATTTGGAGGTCCTTTCTATATTTTCTTTTGAGATTTGATAAATGGGTTTCTTTCCAATTTTACCAACTAGAACAATATGAGTTTGGACCATTATGTTAGCATTGCAAGCATATTTTACAAACTCAATGTTTGTGCCACAAAATATAAAATGCCTGGCCCACACATGATCAAACACCAAAATATAATATTTTAGTAAGTAATACTTTGCCTATCTCATTATGTGGAATGAGGTAAGCTAGATTTATCCCAATTGGAAAATCTGCTCATGACCTTTTCCTTCTATTTCAGTTATTCACATTTTCTTAACAATTCGTCTTGGCTAAAAAGTAGGAATTTTCAATGCTAAGATCTGATCAGTCTTACACTTCTATGAACTAGGTTAAAAAACCTTAATCCCACTTGAAGAAATGGGGAAAATAACTTATGACCAATTTCATCATGTGAATAATATAAATACCATTTTAACTTTCTTTTGCACCTTCAAATATCTAAAAATTGTAATTAGCTAAAATTTGAGCCTATATTTCAACTATTATTAAATGAGACCATTGTTATGCTTTCTAAAGAATGCATATGTGCTTTGTATTAAGGCTTTACCAAACTTTCTTCTTGAAATATGAATATAGATTCATACTTCATATTATGGTTAAATTATGAAAATAGATTCAATAGTAGAGTCCTTCATTTTGGACTTTTCTAGAACCAAATAAACATTTCAAGCCAACGATGTAACATCTTGAGTTGCCTTGGTAGTCTCAAATTTAATAGACTTCTTCTCAACCATTGTTAGAATTTTACTAACAACATCCAAAAGTGACAATAGTATTATAGTGGACTTGAATTATAGCTCATAACATTTACTTAAATGTAAATTTTGATAATTTTTTATAATGCTCTATGAAGCTGCCAGTAACAAGTTATTCCTATAAACTACTCACCATATCCTTTATCTTCTTTCTCTCAATGTTGAAGGTCTCTAATAATTCATTCTTTTATACATTGAAATCATTCACATGATTTTAAAGGTAACCAATCTTCTCTTAGAGTTCAAATATTTTATTATTCATTTTCAACTTGTCATCCTCTAACTTCACATTTCATACCATCAATTATTCTAGTCCTTTTGAAAGTTCCACATTAGTGATTAAATCCATATTGTCCCTTATTTGTTTAAAAGTAGCTAGCTCTTGTGACTATTTTTTTGCTAGACTTAATGCATCCTCAACCTCTTCCTTGTACTTAAAAAAGTACTTTGGCATACTTATATTTTTCTTTAGAGGAAGATCTTACATCTTTATTCAACACCTTATTCTTTGTCAAAGCTACATCAAATACTACTTTATTATTTCCCAACATTGCACCATAGGTTTTAGTCCTAAAGTGATGTCCAACCATGGTGTAATTTATATAAATTAAATTATACAAGAACATCACTTACCTCAATGATATTTATCTTTGAGAGCCAACTAATATCTTTTTTTTTACCATACCTCTAATTATTTTTAAGAAATTAATTTGCATTTTCAAGCAAGTTCACTCCAATATTAAATCACCTTTCAACACTAAATCTAGATATTATGACAAGATAATTAATTTACTAGAAAATGAAAAAACTAGCTATCTTCAATTATTGAAAGAGAACATTACAACAACTTTTTATAACTCACAAAATATTCAAAACCTCTTAAATTATTCAATAGATGTTGTAGAGCATGAGGCTCTACAACCACATAATGACTATTATCAATGTAAGACACAACCGATAGAGAGTCTTTCCCACAACTTAGAACTAAGATCTCAACTCACAAGAAGTAAGAGACACTAGGCCAATAATCACTCTATTGACCAAGAGCTACAAACATGTTCATGCACTCATCACAATTGGCTTCTTAATATCTCATGAAATCTCACTCATATCTCTCTATGGTACAATCATGCAACACAATCCACATATCTTAATAAAATAAGACAAAATCCTAAAAAATCATTCTCAAGCTCAACTTGGATTTTCATGTTTTTCTACCTTTTTCCCATCTTTTCTTTGCTAGTTTCAAACTTGTAATTGTAATTTCAGAAGTTTTCTTACCCATTTGAATTATCTTTAGCCTTTCAAGACATCTTCCAATAAAACTTCCCATTCTGGTGAGACATATCACTTCTAGCTAAGATGTCTAACACTGTAGCTAAAACATCTTAGCTCTTCTTAAGACATCTCAACTAAGATGTCTTCACACTTATGAGATGTCTCATCTAACATCTAAAATGTCTCATCCATTTTCAAGATGTCTCACCTAGGACATCTATCAAAATTCATAGACATCTCCTGCAAGTTCTCAACTCAATCCAGGAATCTCTCCTAAGAGCCTAGATCTTAGAAAAGATGAATTTAAGACCTTCAATATGTCTACACAGAGCATGAAACCTACAATAACACACACATAGAAAAAGAAAAAGGTAATTGGAAGAGGTGTCCCTACACAAGATCTCCCACCCTTCAAAAAGTAAACTCGTGTAAATAAGGGAATATGGGTTGAAATGATCCCTCACTCATGAATTTTGGTCTTCTAGATCCATACAACATCATCTATTAACTAATCTTCCCAATGGATCAAGTACTCATGCCTCTTGACTCCCTAGGTGCTTGAAGCTTCTCTTTGCTTGAGTATGATTGCCTTCCTCTACTTTGAAGGCTTGGATTGATTAATAGCCCCCTTTAGCTTATCAAGGCTACCTTATATGGTATGGTCTCCTCATCAATAGGTCCATGATAGTGCATAAGATCTAAAATATTAAACATAAAAGACATACCAACATCATTTGACAAGTCAATTTCAACATCATTATCATTAATCTTGGCCTTAATTTTGAAAGGCTGCATCTTTTTAACTTTCAATTTGGAGAAGTTAACACCTCTTAACCACTTCTTCTTTAAGTGTATTCAAAAAATCTCACTAGTAGTAAAATTTTTCTTTAATTTGTCCTCATCCCTCTTGAGAACCCTTTCTTTAGTCTTCTCCTCAATATTTGATTTTACTTATGCATGAATGATCCTTATCTCTTGCACAAAATTAGCACTAAGTTGAGCTTCACCATCAAAGATCTTCAAGGCATCCACCACCTTTGGGAAAAATCCATAGTTGACCTCAAATTGACTTTTACCAATAGTAATATGAAAATCATTATTGTATAAAAACTAAGCATTACACAAGAAGTTTTCCCACTTGTTTGGTTATCCATCATACAAACATTTCAACATGTTCAACAAGGATTTATTTACCACCTTTGCATGGTCATCATATTATGGATAATATGTACTAGAAAAATTCAATTCTATCCCTAAAATTTTCTAAAGTGACCTCCAAAAATGACTAGTAAATTTGGAATCTTCATTACTAATAATATTCAAAGGAATTCCGTGCAACTTCACAACATGCTAGAAAAACACTTTTGCAACATGAGAAGCATCACTCACCTTCTTGCATGGAATGAAGTATGTCATCTTGGAGAACCTATTCACAATTGATAAAAATTGCATCATTCACACTTTTGGTTTTTGGAATATCACTCACAAAATTCATAGACATGCTTTCCCATGAACCCTTGGGAATTGGTAAA
>MNCI01004118.1:0-16179 GCA_015680685.1 Gnetum montanum | reverse complement strand
AAGGAGTTGGCCAATCCCTAATAGCCTTTACCTTGGTAGCTTTCAACCAAATTTGATTTTTAGAAATCACATGTTCCAAATATTGATTTTCATCTTAAAGAAATGAGATTTCTTCACATTGATTACCAATTGTGCCTCCTCCAACTTAAGGCACATCACTTTAAGTAATCTATGTGCTCTTCCTCATTAGACCTATACACCAACATATCATTAAAAAATATAATACAACACTTACCAATCAAGTCCTTTAATACATCATGCATCAACCTCATGAATGTAGTAGGCATATTTGTGAGCCAAATAGCATCACTAACCACTCAAATAATCCATCCAGTATCTTAAAAGTTATCTTCCATTCATCACCAAGCTTGATTCTAATTTTATGGTAATCACTTTTTAAATCAATTTTGATAAAAATATCTACATTATTAAGAATATCAAGAATATCATCCATCCTTGAAATAGGAAACTTGTACCTTACTATTATCCTATTCAATGCCTTGGAATCAATGCACATCCTCCATTCATTGCTATTCTTCTTTGGTACTAGTACCACTGTAACTACACAAGGTGAAATAGATTCCCTCATGAAGCCATGAAGCCATTTGCAACTAACTCCTCTACTTGTCTTTACAATTCAACCCTTTGATTTGGTGCCATCCAATAAGCTCTCTTGTTTAGAATGGTAGCATAAAAAATGAAATCAATCTAATGTTGTACATTCCTCATTTATGGTAATCCATCCAACTCCTTCTTTGAACACATTGGGAAATTTCTCCTTCAAGCTTAGCACACCTGTAGGAAGCTCAACCTATACATCATCACAGTTAGTAGCAACTGTTGATACAACAATAAATCCAAAACCTATTTCATCATGTTTCTTATTATATTCACTCTCATTTTGGAGGATTAAGATAGCATTAAGTGATATTTTCATACTCACTTATTTAACTATCATGGAAATCAACCCATGAATTTCATAAAATCTAGCTACACTTCATACATTTCTTGCTTCACCAAACTAAGAACTATTGTCAAAATTTTAAGGTCTACCAAAAAGTACATCAGCATAACCTATTGAAAGCTCATCATACATCACAACATCATGAAAACCTCCAATTTAAATATTCAAATTGCATTGTTCCCTCACCTCTTGAGAGAAATACCTAGACAACTAATGCATCTTATTGGATCTAGGATGAGGATTAGTTACTAAACCTAATTTATCAAATTTTCTAGAAATAATAATATTTTCTTGGGCTCCTTAATCAATCAACATATAAATCCATTACCCACTAAGCAAACATATATTCTAAATTCTAGATAATAATTTCCTAGTAGGATGATCTCCTATACTTACATTCCCCATGAATGCATAAAAAATTAGTTCATAAAGTTTCTTAATATTGTAAGCATTAGGATTATCTCTCTGAAGACTCCTAGCTTGATGTACCTCCATGATTTTCACATGTTTTTTCTTAGATGCCTTGTGAAGTGGAAATTTCCTTTCCTTGTGTCTCCAAATGCCACACTTGAAGCATTGGATATTGGATGAGATGCTACCTTGAAATTTTCCTCTCTTACCTTGGTCCTTCTTAACTTTGTCCTTCTCATCATCATTATCTATCTTCTTGTCATGCCTACCATCCTTGTCTTCAATTTTGTTTTGGACCCCTTCTCAAATTTGGATCCCTTCTCCTTCACCTTAGAAGTTTGTTTGCTCATATTTCTCAAATTTGGATCCCTTCTCCTTCACCTTAGAAGTCATGAGTAATAAATCATAAGCCTCATCAAGAGTTTGTTGCTCATAAAAAGATAGCTCCTGATGATATGTCATTTTTAGACCTATTAAAAAGATTAAATCCTATTCATATTCCTCCTAGTGTACCTTGGCTTGATGGAATAGATCACAAAATTTGATGTAGAATTCTTTGACATCCTTGTCATCTTGTCTTAAGAATTTCAACTTCATAATGGTTTCTTACCTTTGATGAGACTATGCCAGTTTTCTTCTCAACCTATATTTCATTATATTCCAATCTCTAATGGGTTGACTATTTTATCTTTTACAACCATGGAACTTCTTTTTCCATCAAGTATAAACTATGCCTTATAATCTAGATTTAGCAATAGGTACCCTCAACTTATTTGGTACTTCTTCCAACTCAAAGTACTTATCAAGTACCTTTAGCCAACTTGAAAAAGCATTGGGGCCCTCTACACCATTGAAGATCTTCAACTTAGCGTATGAAAGTCTACCATCATTACGGAATACTCTTGCAAGTCTTGCCTCATCTTCCTCATCAAGCTTGCTAAAGGAAGAAGTAGTTACCACTGTTGAAGCCCTTAGAATTTTCATTTGAGGAATAGGGTTATTGTGCATTGGAATACTTGGCTAATGGGTTCCTGCACTCTCATAGTTGAATTATCCTTCCACATCATCCATTCCGTCTCTACCAAGCTATAAAACTTCTTCATCTGAATGTGGATGTTAATCATCTCAGTATGTCTAGATATAGCCAGGGATAGGATTTTTGTCTACCTTTGCATTAATCTCATCCAAATGAGCAACCATCAGTTGAAAGGTAGACTTCATACTCTCCATGTCTTTATTCAAGGCTTGAACCTATTTCTTCTTAGACACCATATGAACTAAACAAAATCCTTAATCAAATTCAAGAAACAATAAACACAAAACTTTAATACCAATATTTAGCTAGAGTAGGTTAACTCTAATATTAAATCATCTTCCAAAATTAAATCTAGATATTATGAAAAGATAATTAATTTCCTAGAAGATGAGAAAACTAGCTATCTTCAATTATTCAAAGAGAAGATTACAACAAGGTTCCACAACCCATAAAAAATTCAAAACCTCTTAAATTACTCAACCGATGCTACAAAGCATGAGGCTCTACAACCACACAATGGTTGTTCTCAATCTAAGACAACCAATAGAGAGTCTCCCCCATAACCGAAGATTGAGATCTCAAGTTACAAGACTCAAGAGACACTAGATCAACATTCACTCTATTGACCAAAAGCTACAAACACATTCATGCACTCTTTACATGTGTCCCTTGACATCTTACAACATCTCACTCACATCTTTTTATGATACAAGAATGCAACACAATTCATATTTATTAATAAAACAAAAAAAAAACATTCTATGAAACCTTCCTCAAGCTCAACTTAGAGTTACCATGATGTTTATTATCTTTTTTCCATCTTGTCTCAATTGTTTTTAAACTTAGAATGATAATTTCATAATTTTTCCTACTCATTCAATTCATCTTTGGCCTTTTTGAGATGTATTCCTACAAAATTGCCTATTCTAATGATATTTCTTACTTTTGGCTGAGATGTATCACACTGTAGCTAAGACATCTTCATACTTGTGAGACATCTCGTTTAAATCTAACATGTCTCATGCATTTTCAAGGCATCTTGCCTGAGACATCTGTCAAACTTCCTAGATGTCTCCTACAAGCTCTCAACTTATCCTAGATATCTCTTGTCTCTCAATACATCTCTCTTGAGAGCCTAGATCTCAAACAAGATGACTCCAAGGCCTCCAAGATTTCTCCATGGAGCTTGAAACCTATAAGAACACATACATAGGGAAAGAATAAGGGAATTGATAGGGGTATCCCTACACCACCTTTATAATTTCAAAATCTTTTTAAGTAGCCTTATTATATAATGTCTCATCCACAAGGCACTTCTCTACTAATGATTTAAAGAAGTCAATGGTTGACTCCAAATGTACAACCTTGTTTTCAAAGCTATGGTGTTGCAATACTATGTACACTATAAATGGTGATAAGTGGTATGATTCCAATTTGTTCCCCCTCTTGAACTAGACATCAATAGGTTATTTTATTTTTGGAATCTCTATGATTGTCTACTTGAGCTTGGAGAAGGCTTTGAGAAACAACTATAAAACTAACTTCTTATTCTTACTCTTCGTTATTGCAATGACATCCATAATATTAGAGTTATTGAATATCCTAATGAAGGTAGGAAGAAGATAGTCATAAGAGAAGTGAGAAGCATACACCATGTAGTATGATAATGCCTATCCCTTCATTTCCATCTTCAAAAGTAATAGTCAGTTGAAATGAATTCATTCTTTCATTGTAACATATATCACCACATCATTCCTTACCACTATGAACTCTACAAAATGCATTAAATCAAATGTCTCTAGTTCTTTACTGTGTCCTTCCCTAACTAACTCTATGACCAATGTTAGATCATAATGATATTAAACACTAACCCTAGAAGTCACATATCTAATGTACTTCATCCTAGTTAATAGTAGGTTAAAATTTCTTATTTTATTGATCACCGCCTCATAATGAGAGGTCATTGTTAAATGCAAATTAATAGCCTCTACGGATATTTTAGAACTGGACGGTTCATCATGGGGATTATCATGGTGGCCACATGGTTGGAGTGATGGTGATGGTGAAGGTGATGGTGTTTTACTCTTCCTATATTATTATGGTGTTGAAGACAAGGTGTGCTAGTTGTACTTCATCTTTGATGAATCTCATACCTATCCACAGCCTCTGGCACAATGAGTCATTTTGACAAATATTTAGGATCTTTCATAAAATTTGAAATTTAAACTATAAAAAATATTATGTACATCTATTTCAATACATTACGCATGATTCTGCTACCTTTTAGATTGATTAAAATATAAAATGTAAACTAATTTAATAAAAAATAATAGAATTCCTAATCATTATATTCTTTAAACTTTTAATAGGAAATCACTAAATTTATATTGTGAGTTATAAAATGATACTTATGGGCTAAAGATGAAAGAGGAATGTAAGCTAAAATGCAAGTTTTTAAATAGAAATATTATTATTGCTTTATGTTGTGTGTGTGTGTGTGTGTGTGTGTGTTTTGCCATTTTTTCAATGTAAAAAATAAAATTCAAGAATTGATTTTTATAATTATCATTGCATTTAATGCACCTAACTTATACTATACCATGAGCACTTTATGATAGCAATTTGAGAGTCATCAAAACTTGAAGCTCTGATATCATGTTGAAGTTTTATGATGTTAATTACTAGGTTCAAAATATAATAGGAATAGTCTGATGACTATTAAGATTAAAGTAAGCATGCATCGTGTGATATTACAAATTCATAATGGTATATGTGTTAAATCTAAAAACATAAATAGAAAAATTAATAGAGAAAGATAAACATAATATCTCTATCATAGGATATATATTAAGCTATACATTGTATTGTACATTGTTGTTTCTATATTGTACATATTGAGAAGACCAAGTTCATTACTTATATAGTTATAATGGAATAAACATGTCTAGTGAATGAACAGACACAACGAATAGTTATTATTAGTTAAGAAACTTAATTATACATAACTAACTTGAATATAATACAAACCACCATAGCCAGTGTTGTACACCATGACAGTGTATAAATAAGATTACGATGTAACTAGATATAAATGCTAACTAGCATGTTATTACTAGAACATACCAAATCTTCTAAATAATGAAGGTTGGATTGAAAGTTGGTACAATTAACTACAAAGTAGCAGTCGCAATTTCCAAGATCTATCAACTCACATAAGCTCAACTTTGTAAGGACTATTTCATAGAGCCTTGCCATGAACATGCTAAGGAAAAAGGAGATACCATCTCATTAATATCATAATCTAAAAATAAAGATACTAATTACCACTTAGAAAGATCATAATGTCAAAATTATTCCCTCTTCAATATAAAAAATACAACTAATTTGTGACTATGCTCAACCTTGGCAAGCAAATAAGGAAAGGAAAGAATAGGATCTAATACTAGAAGGACCTCTAGGCCTAAGTCCCCTAATAGGTCACTAAGAGATAATCAAAGAAATCAAGGATAAAGAGCAAGCTAGCATGGTTCATCCAATTCTACATCCTCTTCATCATCCTTATCATTAAGCTCTAGACTGGATGAGCATAAGGAAGAAGAGATTAAGATAGATGATTTGGTGGAGACAATAGATAGGATCAAGTATAAATAGAGGCAGAGATGATGATCATGAAAGAGACAAAGATCATGAACATAGAAATAGTAGAAGGCAAAGCAAACAACACAAAAGGGATCATTGTCATTACAACAACCATGATGAACATGATGATTATGATAAACCTTTGTTGGAAACATGAAGCATGATCAACATAAGAGAGATTGCTTACATATTCACTAAATATCAAAGGAACAGTTACATCAAGCAACATGACATGAACAATATTCCCAAGTTTGAGGGAGGCTATAATGTGAGCTTGCAACATCATTTACAAGCCTTCCATGATGCTTGTGCCTTGAAAAACATAGAAAATAATTGACAAAAGCTCAAATTATTCCCAAGAACACTCATTATAGAAGCATAAAACTACTATAGGTCTTTAAAACTAGAATTCATTAGGAGATGAAGCATAAGGTTAGAATTTTTCATTGAAGAACACTAGATATACTCCAAAGTGTTTAATCTAAGGAAGAAAATTCAAGAGTAAAAACAAGGTAATCATGACTCCCTTGATGCAATCTTAGGCAAATATTATTCATTTTTACATAGGTACCCAAGTCATCACTTTGCTTAAGGAAACCAATTATTACATATCATAGATAGGCTAAGAAATAAATCAAGAGAAAATCTTGGGATATATGCCCAAGAGAGATTATTAGAAATGAGAGTCCATAAAATTCAAAGGTTGATTGATCAAGTAACCAAGACAAAGGGTGAATTCAAAAAGAGAAAAGGTATAGAAGAATATAATAAGGACTCATACCTTCATAAGAAAGATGCCTATGCCTGTGAGAAAAGGGAAGATGAAGATCCAATATAGGAGGTCATTAAAAAAAGACTTTGTCTATCCAAAAATTAATTTTACAAATAATGACATAGGTTGAGAAGATGTGGGACTCTATTAATGAAATATTTTACAATTGCATTAAAAATAGTGAAGGAAAAAATAGAAGAGACATTTGCATGAGACAAGGACAAGAAGAAAAAAATGGAAATAGGAAAGAACTTATATAGATAAAAAAAGAAAGGCTATTATAGCAAAAAAAGATTACTAATTCAGCCTTAGATGGAGATGAAGGATGTGACTTGTATAATACAAACATCCTAAGGGATGTTACTGCATCATGGCACATTTAAAAGAATCAGGGATGTATGCTTTGAACCATAAGTTTATAAAGAAATAGATACTCAAGAGATTGTCTTACCTACAAGGAAATTACAAATAATTCTATAATTAATGATACTAAGTGGTTCTACTATTCAATGGCAAGAGCATTACCATCATCAATGGAAAATTCCATAGTCATGAAGGATGCTACCATCAACGTAGTAATACCCTTATAGGCAACCTGATTCCTATGGATATTATGTCTAACAATCTATTTCTCTGAGTGATGCCTCTGCTCATGCATTCTTCCACTATGATTATCTACCAAAGTACTAGAAACCTACCACTTCTCATATTGATTCACTTTTCTATGCCTTTCATCAATGTCCAATGCATACTTACACTCTTTAATATCCACACAATCCTCTTCCTCCAACATCATCTTTACCTATGTAAGGTGATATCCCATCATAGCCATAATAGAAAAATGTTGCAATAGCTATTACCATGCAAATGTATGATAGTTCAAGCAGTTTTGAATGCAAGCCTTAGGAACTTTCCTTCTTTATACTAGTTAGTCCATCCAAACCAACAAAGGCATTAGTGGTTGTAGACTTCACTTTAATGCCAACATCCTCCAATCTCTTAAATGAGTTACCTTCAAACCAAAACTTGAATGTAAAGACTATTATATTAATCCATGCTTTGATAGATTAGATCAAGATAGCTGCTTTTCCAAGGAAAAGATCAAATCCTAGGAGTATCTTAATCTATTTGCAAATTTTTGGGAATGCATCATGAAAAGCTTTGTCAGATTCAAGTTTTAGTGTGAATCTAATTTTCCAAGAAATATAGAAAGCCTGAAACCTACCTCTACTTGAGAAATGTAATATCAAGTTAGAGCTTGTAGATCAATCCATCATTGTTCCATTCTAATAAATGGAGTACATGGTAACCTTCTTCAATGAGTGGTAATATCCTAATGAATTTATTGTTAGTTCATGTGAAGAACTACGAAGGAGAGCTTTTATCATTATAGAAATAGCTTGAATAAGTATAATTAATGCTAAGATTAAAATCAAGAATTATTTATTAGAAATTTTCAAGAAAATGAACATGGAGTGATTAAGAAAAAAAGAATTTCATGCAATGTGTACAACGATATAGAATGCAACTACATGAGGAAAATTTAGACCATCAAATAGAGAAATATCCAAACAAACATCTAATTCTTTATAGAAGAAAATGGCAAAAAATAACTCATATAGCCAACCTCACTTTGCTAGATAAGGCTTGGACAATGATGATGATGATGTTGATGAAATAGAGAGATATCAAAGCATGTAGTTTATTGTTGGTGACCATTTGGAACCTCCAACATTTTACCTCTGGTCTCGTGACTAGGATCATGGGAAATAAAGGTGTTCCTTCAAACTTGAGTTTAGGTGCTTGTTGGTCTTTCGCAACACCAAGGCCCACATAACTCTAAATAAAATTAGCGGTAATAGAGGGAACTAAGCAAAAATGTGCGTTTGCTATTGTGAATGTTGAAATAGTTGGGTTTGTGTATGAAACTATAACTGGCTATTATAATAGAAATTCAACTAACCTTCTTGAATATTGTGAGTCATTAAAAATTCCTATTTTGTCAAGTCACTTAGTCTATATAGTCCCTATAGTATGTTTCTTGAAACAAATAGAATTTCACAAAAATGCTTAAGCACAATTTTGTAGAAATCTACTTCTAATTTTTCCCAGGGAGAAAGTTTCACAAGAAAGCTAGAAATAGAGCAAGATTCAATGGAATTTAAAAGAGAAGAAGAAAGAAAAACATTTTTGTGTGAAATCTCAAACATTTAAGCAAGATAAATTGAACATTAGAAAACAATTCACAATAAAGCTATTCCAATTCAATCTAAGTATTACAAATTTTTTAAACCCTCTAAGCTCAACAAATAATTTCTTAAAAGATACTTTTATTAAACTACCAAAACACTTTATAAATGACAAAGTACAAGCTTTTATTTGACTAGTTAATAGTTGTCAAGAATTGCAAACAATAGAGCTATTAAAAAAATTGACAATTTCAAGGGTGAAATATCAAGGCAATAAACTTTTAAAAAATGAAGCTATTTCAAGTCAACTCAAAGTATTAAAGATTTTTTAGACCCTCTAGACTCAAACACGCAATTTCATGAAGACATTACTATAAAATTACTCAAGAGGCTTTTCAAAGATAACATAAGCTCTTATACGCCAACCAAATAGAAGTCTAGAATTGAGCAAAAAAGGAGCTATAAGCGCAATTAGAAAATTCCAAAATTAAATTCTAAGCATGATACTGTCTAAACTATTAGCTAAGCAACTAAGACAAAATGAAAAGAAAAAAAACTCGCAGGATTTAAACAAAACAGATGAATTAATACAATGAGCAAGCCATGCTTTACAAGTAATCTTTAATATGTCTTCTTTGTTCAAGGTAGCTTCCAAAATACCTATATCACTTAGATTGATCCACTCTTCTGCAGGTGCAAAAACAAGCTCTAACATTGATTTATCTGAATCATGATATTCCTTACAGGCAATAGACATGTCTACGTAAACACTTAGAAGAGGATTTCTGCTAAACGGAAAATGGTTATACGTGTTTTTCAGTTTCCTGTCAAACCATATGTGAATGTTGATTATAGGCACTCCTATTAGTTTTTCAAGTTTCCGAAAATAGGGAATGTCTCTCCATTCTTTTGGCAAAAGTAGCTTCATGATATCAATAAGCAGTACTGATACATAAATGTCTCCCTTTACGATCTCTCCATTACGAAGTTCTTGACAATGGCGTCTTCATTTAGCTCAATCTTCTGTACATGGAAATTCATCTGAACTTGACCACCTAATGACTGCACATAGTCAATAATTGGTTACATAGTCTCTCTAGGGGGTTTCCGTCAAGAAATATCATCTTTGATCAATGTTTTTCATGAAGGAAACGATTCAGGGCAATCAAAATACACTACATTGACAATTCATCAGTGTTTATGAAATTCGAAGCCTTTGACATAGCTACAAAAACTTCATTAATGACTTGATCAGGTACCCCTTGCTTTTGCATCCACTCTTTGATAGTAAATTTATCTTAAGCTTCAACATGATCTTAACCCCCAACTATTGTTGGTAAAAGACTAATGCAAAGCGTACTTTCTCCGACCATGTTAGCATTTTTTTTTATTTTTTAATATTACCCAGATTATCTCAAAATGTGATCTAGAAATGTTAACTTGTCATGAATGCACCCTTTCGAGAGACTGTACAATTTGAGTAGCACTTGATTGAGCCGATAAAGGAACCAGTTGAGCAAATGAAGTAGATCCTGGTATTTTTGTTGTGGTTGCTGAGCATCCACCATCTATCATATCAGGTCATTCAGGCTCACAATCTATCATATCAGGTCATTCAGGCTCACAATTGGCTTCTGTAACTCGATTTTGAGGATCTCAAGCACAAAAGCTTAACTGAAAGATTAATGGAAAAGGCTAGCAGATCAACCACGAAGTGACCCACTTGATAAGAAAGAAGATCTACTACCTTGATAATCTCTTTTACAAAGAGCTGATACTGTACTAGCCATGTTATTTGTTGAACGCAAGTATGGATCATACTAAATACAAAGTTCACAACCACAACCTCATAAAGCCTACTCCCTTAAATGGCTAAAATGCGCCAACATTTATGTGAAGAAAGAGTATGTATGCAAAAGTGTTTATACATGGAAGCCACAAAATAAAAAGGCATCTACTGGTTAATGATAGATAAAAGCTGCAAATTCAAAATATGCATGGAAATGCAAGAAGCACTTACCAAATCTTATGTTAAAGAGCTCAAAGAAATGGAGGAAATACAACAATAACTCTCCCAAATAGGATAGGCTCAATAAAAGACACCAACTAGCAAGAGTTGAAAATCCCATAAGGACCTATGCTTAAATCAAATGAATTAAGAACATTACTAGAATTATTTGAATATGTCTCTCTTGAAAATGGAGAATGAGTAATTATCAATGTCAACCTAATAGAAAAACAAAAAAAGAGAAGCTCCTAGAAGTTGTGGATCATTTGTCTAGAATAAGATAGGATAATAAGAATGACAAAGATCCTTTATTTGATCAATTTCATGATGAGCCTTTTTTTATAAAGGCTACTTAATTTCCTCACTAGAAACCACTCCTTAGCTTGTTTATTATCTCATAGACCTGAAGAAGCTAAGAGTCCCTTTCAAATGGGATAAGTGCAAGACTTAGTAATTCCTGTACTAATTTAAACATTTCATGGAGATAGAGTGGAATCTCTATAAGATTAATGTATATGGCTTGATGTATTGGTATGTTCTAGAGGAGATCCAACTAAGGGTTCTCCAAGATGTGCATGAAGGGAATGTCACTAAGTAAAAAGAAGAATAGCCATTAAAATTTTCTCTCCAACACTCTTCCATGATGCACATCACTTTACCAAATCCTGCAAGCACTATCAACATGATAGTGGGGAAACAACATGTTTTGAGGGACAACAATAGTGAATCCAACCACCAAAGCCTTTTGACTTATGGAGAATTGGCTTCATAGGTGTCATCACCCTTTCATTAAATGGTATATTGTACATCATTATTGCTATGGATTACTATAAAAATTAGGTTGAAGTCATTATAGTTATTAATTACACTATAGAAACTACTACTAAGTTCTTTGAGCAATAGATGGTAAACAGGTCTAGCATGCTATATGCACTTATAGTAGACAATGACACATATTTTACAAGGCTAATATGCAAGAAATTAATGTAATGATTTAGGTTAGATCACATCTTAACCACATCATATCATCCTCAAGCTAATGGTCAAGTTGAAGCCATAGATAGGGAGATACCCTATATCCTAATGTAGACCATTAGTGAATATAGGAAGGATTAAACCACCAAACTCAACAATGTTCTATGGGTTTATACATCAACCAGGAAACTTCCTATTGAATATTCTACTTATGAACTACTATATGAAAAATTACATAAATTGCCTATCCAAATAGAACTTCATTGCGACACCCCATTCTTGGATGTCATAAAAATATGAATACTTAATGTATTGCATTCATCGTTTTCTTAGATAATATACTAGAGGCATTATAAATATTTAATAAAAGAAGTAACTGGTAAATAAATAATTGATATTGAAGAATGAAACAAGAAAAAATGGAAAAATTTTATTAATAAAAGAGAGTACTGTAACGCCCTTTAGGTTGTCTTCCTATGCCACTTAAGCCTTATAGGCAATCTGACACTACCACCATGGTTAGGCTATCCTACCAAAGGGGTGATCAATCCCTTTTTTTTCTACTTCACCCAACTCCCATTACTTGCCTCTCCCAGCTCTGCAACTCCATTCCTGGCACAACCTCTAACCTTGGCCTTAAATGGCATAGGTTGAACCCTTTCCCAAAGGATACATGAATAATTGTAACTCCTCATGATGAGGTGCCCCTTCATTTGAAGGTTAATTACATTGTTTACAATTATTTCCTTCCTTAACAAGGGATGGGACATTCGAATCTACCCCCCTTAGGCATCTAGCTCATCCTCAAGTGTTTTCTCTATATCCAACTACTCAACTGTTGCTTCATTGTTATGCTCCTCAACTTTAGTTCCTTTATTTTCCTCATTATTATCCATAACAAATACAATTTATCATTCAATGTCGTGATGATCAAAAGGTTGGGGGTAAGTATTTAAAATAAACTCCCTATTTTCCAAAGTCTATTGATCACAATTTGACCATTGAACAAGTACTTCACTAATAGTTTTATTTTGTAATTTCTTGGTTCATTGGTTCTTAATAACATTGGGTTTAACTTCAAAGTTGGTGTTGGATTGTAATGGCAAAGTATTCCAATCCAACACGTATGGTACATCATTTTCATGAAATTTCTTTAGCAAGCTCACATGAAAAATTGGATGAATTTTTAAGATTGATAGAAGGTTTAATTGATATGCTACTTTGCCAGTTCTTTTAGAGATTTCAAAAGGTCCACATAATCTAGGTGCCAATTTAGTATATTTTCCTAGTTTAAGAAAAATTCTGGTAGGTTTTACTCTTAGTAATACTTGATCTCCTACTTGGAATTCTTTTTTAAGTCAATTTTGATATGCATATTCTTTATATTTATGTTGTGCAGCTTGTAAATTTTGTTTAACTCTTGTGACAATGTTTTCCATTATTTTCATTTCTTCTTCTTTCCATTCCATTCTTAAGGTTGGATTTGTCCAGGTTAGTGGTGTACGACAATTACGTCCATATACTACTTCAAATGGTGTCTGATGTATGGAACCTTGATAATTGTTATTATAGGAAAATTCTACTAGATTCAAATAATTCTCCCATGTTTTTTGTCTACTCCCAACATAGCTTTTAGGATATCTTCTAATATTCTATTTACACATTCAGTTTGTCCATCAGTTTCAGGGTGATAAGTTGTACTAAATTTCCACTGGGTTCCAAGTTCTCTAAAGAAATTTTTACAAAATTCAAATATAAACTTGGGATCTTTGTCCAAAGTGATAGATTTTGGACAACCATGTAATCGAAATACTTCACGTATGAATTTTTGGGCTACTTCTTCTACTGTATTTGTAGATTTTAAAGCTATAAAATGTGCCATCTTTGATAGACGATCAACCACTATGAAAATTAAGTCATTTTCCTTCTTAGTTATTGGCAATCCCACAATGAAATCTATAGTGATATCTTCCCATTTCCAAGTTGGAACTTCCATAGGTTGTAATAATCCACTGGGTTTCTTCTATTTAGCTTTTATTAATTAGCATGTAAGGCAATTCTTAATGTATGAGGACACATCATTCTTCATACCAAGCTAGAAATAAGATTTGTAAATTATCATATAGGTCTTAATATAACCTGGGTGTCCTACGTATGGTACTTCATGTACTTCACATAACAACCTTAAGTCTCCAATTTCCTTCTAGTATGCATACTCATTATCCTTTCATCAATAAACTGTTAGAGGTAAGTTGATATCAAGACTCATAGGAAATATTTATTAAAATATTTTTAAAATAAGGATCTTCTTTTATTCATTCCTTGATTTCTTCTTCCGTAGGGATCGTTACCACACCTATCATTAAGTTCGACATTCAGCTAAGGGCATTGACTACCACATTTTTCTTACCGAGAATATATTTGATTTTAAAATCATATTCAGCCAATAATTCTATCCATCACCTTTGACAAGTATTCAAAATAGGCTATCATTGTAAATCTTCTAAACTTTTATGATCTATTTTTAATACAAACCTTTTTCCACAAAGATAATGTCTCCAAACTTTCAGATCATGAACAATTTCTAGTAATTCTAAATCATGGATTAAGTAATTTGCCTTGGCTCCTTTTAATTTACAAGGTTCATAACATACCACTTTATCTTCTTGTGAAAGAATTGCAACGATTCTTATTTCACAAGCATTCGTAGATAATTTAAATGGTAATTCTTCATATGGAATTCTCAAAATAGGTGCTTTTGTAAGTAGCATCTTTAATCTAAGAAAAGATTCATGCATTTTTCATCAAACTTGAATAAACATTTCTCCTACAACAGGTCAATCAATGGGGCTACCAAGGTAGAATAATCTTTATTGAAACATTGATAAAAATTGGCTAAACTTAAGAAATTGTAAACCACTATAACATCTTTTCATTCAAGCCAATCCCAGATTGCACTAATTTTTGCTAGATCTACTTGAAATCATTTCTTGGAAACTATATGCCCTAAGTATGAAACTTCTTCCTTAAAGAGTTCACATTTACTCAATTTAGCTTTTAGCTTATGCTCTTTAAGAATTTCCATTATAATTTTCAAATGTTTGATATGTTCTTCTCCTAACTTAGAATAAACAAGTATATCATCCATAAATATTATAATAAATTGATCAATATATTCATGAAAAATATTATTCATTAATGCCATGAATGTTGCAAGTGCATGAGTTAATCCAAATGGCATCACAACAAATTCGTATAACCCATACCTGGTTCTAAAATCTATTTTCTCAATATCTTTCTCCTTAATCCTTATTTGGTGATAAACTAACTCTAAATCAATCTTTGAGAAGTATCACACACTCATAATTTGGTCAAACAAATCATTAATTCTAGGCAAGGGATAAGTATTTTTAATCTTCACTTTATTCAATGCTCTATAATTGATGCATAATCTTAGTGTACCATCTTTCTTTTTAATGAATAAGACTGGTGCATCCCAAGGTAATAAGCTAGGTCCAATTTTTCCTTCTTCCAATAATTGATCTAATTTTACTTTTAATTCTCTTAATTTAGAGGTAGAAAATCTATAAGGGGCTTTTGAAACAAGTTGTGTCCTAGGAAAAATATCAATGGCATGCTCAATGGTTCTTTTTAGCGGTAGTTCTCTAGTTTTAGCAAATACTAAATCTTTATATTCCTTAACTTCTTTTCGAATCTCAGCACCTAAAGATCTCTAAGGTTGGGTTACTTTAACAATCAACATCATAGCACCTTTTCTGACTAATCTTTTAGCTTGCTTAATAGTTATTATCTGAATTTTCCTTGTTGTTCCTACCCCACTTAGAATCTTGACTTCGTCAATGGTTGGGACTTTGAAAATATGAGTTCCAAAGTGGGCAGTAATATCAAATTTTTGTAGAAAATACATTCCTAAAATTGCATCAAAATCACCTAGTTCAAATTCAAATAATTCATCAACAAAATGCATATTTTGCAGGGTAAATTTAATTTCTCCATACCTGGTATGCTTGCTTGCAATTGTTCCATCTACTAGTTCCATCTTAGTGATTTTCTTGGAAGGTAGACTTAATTTCAATAAATTAATTAACTTTGGAGAAATAAAATTATCACTAGCACCACTATTGATGAGACGCGACCTGCATGTGCTGCGATATCGCATCCCAT
>MNCI01004116.1:6879-29848 GCA_015680685.1 Gnetum montanum | reverse complement strand
TTGTGGAGGCCACTATGCTAGGATATGCATAACCATTAAAATCCTGATGGCAGGGTACTATTGGTAAATAATCTTTGGGTATTCTCATCAATACGTCCACTCTTGTGAATGCTACAAACGAGATGATGGAATGACTGGTTGAATGGAAGAACCTCAATAATGGATTCAACCATTGGAACCATTTGATATCTAGGGTATTGATTTCATTAGTCCCATCACACTTATGTCAAATAAAAAAGTGTACATCATAGTTTTTGTTGACTATTGTATGAAATGGGTAGAAGTAGCAACCATAATAAACTATACATCTTCTACTACTTCGTGATTTGTAAAACAAAATGTTGTAAATAGGTTTGGTGTGCCATGTGCATTAGTTTTTAAAAATGGAACTCACTTTATAGGCGCTACTTTTTAGAAGCTCATGCAATGCTTGGGGGTTGAACATAAACTCATAACACCCCATCACCCCCAAACCAATGATCAAGCTAAGGTTACCAATAGGGAAATCACAAGGATTTTAACAAGAACCTACCACTCAATAATTCACTATGGACCTACCACTCAACATGGAAACTTCCTATAGGCTACTTCCCTTATGAGCTTGTGTATGAAAAATTATGAACACTTCCTATTCAATCCAAGCTCAGTACACTATCAACAACATGTGTCCTCAACCTTGACTTAAGTCTAGAAAAAAAAATATTGAAGCATCTCAACTTGCTAGACAACAATTGATTGGTGGCCCTATCATCTAAGAAGTTAAACAAGGCATTCAACAAAAAACGCCATGACCGTAAACTTAGAAAAGTCAGATTTCAACTAGGAGATAAGGTTATCTACTAGAATTTTACACATGTACCTCAACAAACTAAGTTCCAAATATTGTGGAAAGGACCTTATATAATTTATGAAACTTTTTCTTCTAGGGCCATGATGATCTACAAACCTAAGAGCCTAGACAAGAAACAACTAATCAACATATAACAAGTCAAACCTTTCTATGAGCATAAGCTAGCTAATATAACAAATGCCTCATTGAGTGGAGAAACACACTTCATATTTCGAATCTCCTCCTTTTAACTTAGTTGTGGGGGAGATGGCCATCCATGCTAACCATATAAGCAACTCCTTAGTTTTTCATATTTTTATTTTACACATTCTTTATTTTACACTTTTTATTTTTACATTATTAGTCTTTAAAAATTTTTGTTTTACAACATCATTCATACATTTTCTTTTTCTTGAATATTTTACAATTTCATATATATATTTTTCTTTATTGGGATGTGATTTTCTTATCTTGTTTTAATAATAAGCATCTTATTGCCAATTGGGTACAGTGCGATTTAATTGATGCAGGTACATATTATTCAATTATTTGATTGTTGGTTTTTGGATTCTAGCTTTAAATTTTGTTACTAATAATGAGAATATGGTTTCTTTTCATGCAACAAGTAGTGAGTCCACAACATCCATCTATCCACAAACTCTATGGTTTTCCTTGTTCTAGAAATGTACAGTCCCTTTTTCATTAATAAAACTATAACAAATTTGTGACTTTGGTAGTTTCTAAATATATAAAGGATTCAAAGGTTTGAATAAGGTGCAACTTCAAGGGGATTTGGTATTCTTTGTATTTTTCTACTTACCTGGATGCATGTTTGTTTTCATAGATTTCTTACCATTCCATGTTAACCAATAAAGGAAATTGAATAAGTCTTTGCATGCTGTGGTTTCCATTCTAACAAAAAAGAAAAAAACAAAATGGTGAGAATTCAAAGCACACCCTTAGACACAATAAATGAATAAGTTTTTTCATGGTGTAGTTCTCATTTAAAAAAGAAAGAAAAAAAGATGAAAATTCAAAGCATATCCCTTAGACAAAATAAATGGGTTACAAGCACTGGCTATGGAACCAGAAAGACATGTTATCCATGTTTGAAGTTTCCTTCTAACTAAGGCCCTTCCTCACTTCTTACTTTCCTTTTCTTCTCTAAGAAAGAATGGTGGTTATTTTTTGGGAGTACTCTTATGTCTCAGGGGGTAGACTAGTCTTCGAATGCTAATGCGAAGTGATTGAATGTGGTTGATTTTGGTCTAGAAAAATGATGGATTTTATTAGGTCATTTAGCCAAACAATTCATAAGAGACTTCATGTAACCTTAATCAAGAACTCTATTTCATTTCCTTTTATTCCTCTATGCTTTCCATATCTCACCTCACTACCAATTTCATGTTTTCGTTTTATGTACTAGTTTGATGTGTCAAAATTCTTAGGTAGTTTCTTCTAGGTTTTTGTACCTAACTTTCTGTAACCATTAATCATCAATGGAGCCCATAGACTCCTTGGTTTGAATTTATGCAAGGGCATAAAAAGCCCATTCCGACTTTGGGGAGGATCCACTTGCATATATTTTGGTTGGGTTAGTTAATTTCTTTATCCATAGACACTCTTACAATCAAATTCTTTTGTTTACCTCATCAATGACATCCAATTGTGCACATCTTCACAACATTTTCCAGTGAACTTTCCTCTTTACTATTGTGAATTCTTACATCCTCTTGAAGCATTTCATCTTGTTTAAGCTTTCTTAAATTTACCAGACTACTTATTCATATTACCCTATTTGCTATTCTTCCTGCTAACACTATTAAAGGAATCAATCTATCACAATGACAACCTAGTTGAGTGTAACCATTGACAAGACAAGGCACCTAATAGCTATGTGTTACACATTGCATACTAATTCACTATTCTATTTTGATTACAGTGGAAATCATGGACTAGAAGCATGACTAGGATGATGTAGGAGCACCACATGATGAGGACCATTCAAGATCATTGGATCTTCTCTCTCACTCTTTAGCTACCGAGAGGAGTTGGATGTTAGTTTTATCCATGTTATTCAATTCTCTTATCATGAATACCCAATTTTGTAAAAGATTGTAAATTCATATACTTGGGCACTCAGAGTCTATTTGTTCCATCTGAGTTAGTTTGTATGTCAGTCAATAACCCCATACCTACCCAATATTTTTTAAAGAAAAATTTTCTCCTCTTCTTCACTTGAGGAAAAGTATTCATTCAATCGTGGGGGTATGATGAGTTATGATTTGACCAGCTTTGATATTGGAGCCTTAACATCAAATACTTAATGTTGAGGCCCATGACATGATGTTGAATATCTAATATCATAGGGTATATGCCAACCTATAAATATGATGCTTGGGCTCATAGTTTCCATAAGCTTTTGATAGTTTTTATCATAGATAGTGAAGCTCTTACAATTTGTTTTTACCAAAGTTAGAATATTTCCTAAGTGCTTGCAACAAGAGTCCAAGTGTGTGTGAATCTTTGTTTGAGCACTGATGTACCTAAACACAACATTGTAATAAGAATAAAAACAAATCCTTTTGATCATCCTTGTAGCATTGAGAATAGAATATTTCTTTAATGATTTCATCATTCAAGCACTTTAATTTAATGCATTTTCATTGATTAATTAATTTCTAGTTGTTAACAAACATAAGCACGAACACTTTGAGCAAACGTGTAGCACTTGACAACCTAGAAACACTTAATGTTTGGTAGCCCAGCAGCACTATATGTCTTCAAGATTATGTGAAAAGTGGAAACGACTACTTGTGTTAGGCTAGCTAGGTAGTTGAATAATTAGATATTAAATTCCTCTAGCTTCTACTCTTGTTGTAGGTGATTAAACTTACAAAATATAAAATGACAAAAATCATATACCTCAGTTACACTTAAACTATACCCTTGAGGTTCACAATTGTAGTTAGGAAGACAATGAACATTCTCAATACCCATTTCACTTCTTAGAGAAACTAGTGCATTGGAGAACAATAGGTCCACAAAATTCAACCAGATCATGCATAAATGCCTTAGTGATTCATATGTTTGGGTGTAGGGGTACCTCACTACTCATCAAATTGTATCTAATTTTCTCTAAAATTTAGACTATTATTTAAATAGTTAAATTGAATTTCTAAACATAGTTTAGTTGTAAAGTTGAATTAACTAATTGCATGATAAAATTTATTATATGCTCATTAAGCTCATAAATTTGATTGATGAAATTAGAATAATAATATATTTTTTTAACTAAAAAATTACACATTAAATGTTGTTTATCATGGAATCAAAAATTTAAGTTAAGCTTATTAGTATAGAGGCTAAATTTCATAATTTTTTAAAAAATGACATCTAATTAGTTTAATAAGATTAATCACTTAGACCCTTAATGCTCATCCCATAAAGAGGGATCTTTTTAAATCTAAAAACCTCTAGTACAAATTTACCTAGTATATTCAATGCACTTCTTCCTTATAATTAACTAAAAATTTATTATTATTAGCTTTTTTCTTTTAAATTATGCGATAATTATCCTATAGTTAGAATGAATATCTAATGCTTGAATAAATTTTGCTACCTTATATTTATAAATGTCAAATTATTATGACCAATGAGATAAATTGGATATCAAGAATTCAATAAAAAATTTATCATTATTATAAATTATAGCCTTAACTCTTCTATAAATTACATGTTCAAACATATGAATGTAAGGAGTTGTCGACATATAGCCAATACAAAATATTGGTAGAAAGCATATATCATGTAATATAATAATATTTAAAATAAACTCAAATAGATATCTTATTATCCACTTTTTAATAAAATTATTAATTAATATTTAATTTCAAAGGAAATATAAATAAATATGTCTTATGACCCTAATTAAATATGGAATAGTGGATGTTTACAATTTCAAGATGCTTCTAAATTTTTATTTTTATGTTATCGTAAAAGAAATTTTTTTAAATGATAAATTTAATTATAACATTGATGGTGTGATTGGTTCATGCTAGGATAAGTTTGCAATGAAGCCTAGATTTCTGTGTTCATATTTTTTTTATTACCACAATAATTCTAGAAGGAAATCCTGACATTTAATAAAAGCTTATTCAGGAGATCAACATTACTTTTCAAATGATCATTTTAATAGTAATTATCAATAGGAACTTACTTATATTTTCTCTATAAAAAAAATGGAATATGCATGATGTAAAAAGTGCTCTAATTAAGAGTCATCTTTCCTAGTTGAAAGTTGAAGGAGAACCATGGATGGTATATTCTTTGAACTTTTGAAGGTAAAGCTAATTTGCCAATTATTGATTCTCTAAAAGTTAATGGTCATATTACTACTAATCCTCTTATTATCAATTTTTTCTTGAAAGATATTTTCATCATATATTTTCTTAAGAGAGTTTTGATCATAAGGGTTTTCTTTCTAATTTATAGCATTTGTCAAAAATTACTCTTAACTATTATAATAATCTCATTGACCACAATATCTATCCTACTAAAGTTAAATATGTAATATTTAGCTTAGCCCATGATAAAGAACTAGGTTTTTATAGAATTCCCATTAGGTTTTTTTAAAAAAATCATTGAGATGTTTTTGGTATGAACAATTTTTGTATTTTCATTGAAGCCATTAAGTAGCTGACTTGGTCAAGAGCTAAATAAAGGAGTTAATAGAGTTATTCTTAAAGAAAGTGATCTCTTCTAAAATGGTAATTGACATAATAATACTCTTTTAAATTAGTTTATTTAATCTCTTCTAAATGTCTTAAATATTAAAATCAATTATTCCTCAAATAATTACTCTAATGTTCACAAGCATTGTTCAAGAGAGATTTGTTTTAGATAATTTTATTACTACTTGGAAGGGTATGCAATGGGTTAAGGACTCGAATTAGGACACCACGTTTTTAAGCTTGATTATG
Source organism: Gnetum montanum (assembly GCA_015680685.1). NCBI lineage: Eukaryota > Viridiplantae > Streptophyta > Gnetopsida > Gnetales > Gnetaceae > Gnetum > Gnetum montanum. The sequence continues at coordinate 24,037 of MNCI01004116.1, read as the reverse complement.
TTAAAGTTTATGATAGAATTGAATAGAATTTTATAATTATTGATCTTTATACATATGCATTAAAAAATTTATTAGGATAGATGAGACTCTTTTTTCTAAAGCTAATATACTATTGGCTATCAATTTTTCATTATCAATATTTTTAAGTGCTCAATTAGTTAAGGTTCCTCTTGCATCTTATCTCTTCATCCTTGATGAAAATTTTTTCTATCATTCTATTTAGATGTTTAAAGAATTTAATTTTTTGCAAAGCCTTTTATTGAAAATAATTTTTATACATTATTGAATATGGATCTCTTAGATGACTCTCTTTTGTGATAAGAAATTATAAAGGTATTGTAGATCATTTATTTTATTGTACTATACAATATTTCAGTATTTTAGGTTCTTAGATCAATTAGTCAAAATATTATATGTTTTTCCATAAGGGATTCCAAGATTAAGATTTCTCTAAAGATTGGAATTCTTAGAACATTTGATTCTAAAAAATTTTAGAGAAATTACAAAAAATCATTGTAAGTTAATGAATCATAGTTTGATCTTGTCGATGTGATCTTGTTAACATAGTCACATCAATGCATGGTTTGCTACGTCAACATGTATGTGTCGATTAAATGTTCTTTTTTGCCTATATAAATGCACACACCTACTACATTTATGGCATCATTAAGTTCATAGAGTAGGTAGCCTCTTGTAGTTTGTTTATGTAATAGTTAAAATATTTTCTATGTGCCTGCAGTAGGAGTTGAGAAATGTATGGATCTTTATTTGAGAATTGATGTACCTACACACTTTGGTGTGAACAACAATAAAAATGAGCTTCTTAATAAACCTTGCATCATTTGGAATATATTAATATTTACTTTAATTCAATTTACTTTCCATACAATTTATATCTCATGTACTTAGTTAATATTTACATTTCCATGCATGTTAATCAATTGGCAGAATGAGCGTGACTAATTTCAAGTGTAAACACATATTCTCTTGGTAATCCCAATAGTGTTATTTCTTGGTTTGCCTAGTAGCATAACACTTGGCAATTTTAGTAGTGGATATGTGCATTTAAGGTGTGTGTGACAAGCTGGGAACAGACACTCATCACCCATAGGCTTATTTAGAGTTTATCTTTCTATTGTTAATCAGATTAAATAATTGATTTCTCTATTATCATTAGGATTAGCATAAGGCTAAAACAACATCAATCATCATATGCCTCACTTTGGACTAAATCATATGTGACAAATCTACCACTAGTCCAAGTTAGAAGATAGTGTGCTATGATCAATGCTTAGCAATCTACATGCCACACTAGTCCCATCCAGAAAATTCAATCAAATCATGCATGAAAGCTTGTGATTCGTATGGTTGGGTGCAGGGGGTTCCCACTATTCATCATAAGTGGAAGGCAGAGAAGCTTTTAATTATTGGAAAGTTTATTGTTTGTAAGTATACTATTTCTTATGTTGGGCTTTCTTTTGAGGTAGTAGTCACTCTAGATAGGGCATTTATCATGTTGCCTATGATATTTTCACTTTAACTATTCAAGATTCTAATAATTATTTTTTTGACTTTTTGATTAATAATTGTTCAATTTTTTATTCTAGTTCAAGCTTACCTATATTTTTATTAGTTCTAGTATTGTATTTGGAGAAGATTTAATTCTCTATGGATTGTCAACCATAGTATAATATTATGAGAGTATCATATTTAGAAAATATGGAATGCTTTCATTATAAAAATTAAGCATTTTTAGGGTATTTGGTTAATTAATTTTTTCCTATTTGTCTTCAACGCTCTTATTTAGATGTTGATAACCATAGATATCTTATTTACAACATAGAAGACTTATTCATCTTCTATATTGTTACTTATCCACTTGCTTGAAGTTCTTATTTTTGGTGCAACTCATGTTTACATGGTTTTAAACCAAGTTAGAGAATGTTTTATTTGGTAATACTCCTAAACTTCAAGGATTTTTGTTTCATAGATGAAGTTTCTTCTATCATTTTGTTCTTTATACTATTTGATAATTTCTATGTAATGTTTTTTATGTTAAATATTTTCTAGAAAATTCTTTCCTTTTTTTTTTTGTTCAAAATAATATCATTCAATAGCTCATGTTTCAACTATAGCCCTAAATGTATTCATTATTTTTCTTCTTTGTTTATAGAAAGCCTTTAGTAGGAATTGAAAACTTGAGAAGATACTTTTAAAAGAGGGTAATGTCTAATCCTTTTCCTACTCCAAAGTAAATATTTTTTAAGATTAGCTGTAAGCATTAAAACTTAAAAGGCATCTCAAAAATCATTAAGCCATATTTAAATGTTTTTCTAAATCTTCACCTCTCTTTGGTACTTCTCTATGATTGTGCTTTGAATTTTTTCTTTATAATACATTTTATTTTAGGAACCAATACCCCTTCCCCTACCCATATATTTTGGATTTCTATAACAATCTAATTTACAGAATGAGTTAAAGAAATATTAAAGTTTTTATAACAATTCACTAAAAGTATTACAATATACCTTTATTTTTCTTTCTAATATTTAATTAGTTTTGTACATCATAACTACTTTTTATCCAATTAATATGGTTTGACTTATATGTTGATATATGATTTTATATTGGGTAATATATATTTTCTCTTGATGTCACCTCGGAGGGATAGTTCATAGCATTATATCAGGAACTTCAACCTAGAATATTATAATATTTTATAGAAATTGAAAAAGTTTGATTCTACATTGAATTTGCAACATTTATTAGTGAGTGTAAATGTGATATGTTGATGCTTCTACTCTACAACCCCATTTTGGTTTAGTGTAACAGAGCATGACATTTAATGTTAAGTACCATGTTTTGAAAGATAATTTGAAATTTCTTATGTATTACACTCTTCACCACTATCTAAATAAAAAATATTAAGCTTCTTGTCTAGCTACTTCATAATGACTTCATGAAGAAAGTTAAATCATTTCCAAAAATCAAATTTTCTTCTCAAAGCATAAAATTATGAATACCAAGAGTAATCATCAATAAAAATTACATAATAATATAAATCTTAGACAAATCCAATAGATGAAAGGACATGTAAGCCTTAATGGATTTAATTGATGGATCATTAAAATAATTTTTGGAATAAGCAATGATCTATTAGAACTTTTTCTCATTTCATAACAACTATAAACATAGCATTTTTATTCTAATCATTTATTTGTATAAGTTGTTTATTATTCAAAAACTATAATAACTTGTGGATGGCCAAGTCATTAGTGCCATATCTTTGCTAAAGTCTTTTGAAAATGAATGGTGAAGAAAGCTCCCTCAACCTCGTCTATCATATTTAGTCCTTTTCTATTACCTAAAGCGATGACTTTCTCTTCTTTTTTTTCTTCTTCTTTATTAAAATGCTCTAAGAGGAGAATTCAAAATAACATGGATAGTTGGAGGTTAATTATGAAGCCAAAATTAAGTTCTTTTTTATTTCTAAATAAGTAAACTTTATGCAACATTATAATTTTGGTATTATAAGATATAGTAACATCTTTTATGCATGAAATATTTAACCTTTGACCATTATCAACAATGACCTCTTAAATATGAAAATAGTTATGAAGCTTATCTTCATTACTAGTCATGTGAATAGTCTTTTATCTAGAAACCACTCTAGATCCTACATTTTTAAAATAGTCATTAAAGGTAGTGCTTATAGAATATTTTGATGCTAAAGAGAATGATAAAATTGATTCCAATAGTGTAAAGAATAATATTTTATTTTTTTATTTTTTGATTTTTCATTTTACTACCTTGTTACTTCAATTTGGTAACTTTGAATTCTATTTATTTAAAGCTTGAGACTATCTTGCGACACCGCCAAAAGTGTTTTGCGAACGTGTTTGAGAAAATCCTTTCCTTGTGAGGTAGAAGTTTGCTAATGACTACTTTTTTTTCTAATTATTTTTTTTTAGATCTCTGAAAAAAAAAATACCATTAGGTAATTTACTATCCAAATATTCATGATTTTAAGGCTCATGACTTTGTAGTTAAGGGATAACCTCATTGAATCAAATAACATGTAACTTAAGCATAGTAATAGTGTATGACTCATACACTGGACCAAGCTCAATTAAAAGATAAAAAATGTTTACTAAGAATAAGCTTCCTAACTATAGGAAGAATATCGAAAATTAATTTGAACAAGCATAGATAATCTAATAGCTTTAGTCTATACTTTTTTAAAAAAATAAAATGTCTAAACAAGCTCAATGTTACAAGCCTCTAAATCTTGTACAAAAATATTCTTTATATTAATCCATATATTCCATGAATTAAGGAACCCAAAAATAAGACTAATCATTTATACCTTTAACTATCAATTATTAAGAACCCATGAAATGAAGTGTGGATTCATGATAGAATTATTTGTACTAGGAGATTTGATTTCATGCGTTGGTGCAAAAAAATATACATGCTTATTGATAAATTAACTTAAGTCTTGACTTTGAATCTTCCAAAGGATCTTTTAAGCAATGAGAGTCTAGATCTTTTAAAAAAGATAGTTTTTCTATGTTAAATGAACTACATAAAGCTAGAAATGTTGAGGGCAGATAAGCATGAATATTTAAATGGAGTTAAAGATGTCATGGATGTTTTTTATTAAGGAAAAAGAAAAGAGGCTTTCATGCTTTGATCATTACTATGATACCATGAAGAGAAATTTAAAAATAATTTATTGAATTTATTATTACATAGAAGGCATTATATTAACTAGTAGGTTATATACATGTTAATAAAATCTCTCAATTAGATATTAGATGAATAAATAGAAAGAAAAATCAAGGAAAACTTACCTCAATTTTCACTTCATTGTGTTACAAGTATCTTGATCATTCATCTAAGTAATCTTTTCTATGGTAGTTTCAAGGCTAGAGATTGATTTTTTTTTTAATTTTTTTATATAATATAATAATTTTTTTAAAAAAACTTATCCTTAAATAAGTTCCTCTTAAAGACTGTAGTCATATATCATTCATCCAGGGTTATTTTACTAAAACTAGTAGAGCATAGGAAGGCATTGAGATAGAAGGTGAATCAAACATTTAATAATAGAATTTGAGCTTAGAAAAAATGTAAAAATAAAACATGTAAAATATCTCACCGAAATTGTTAAGTAGAGCTATTTCATTAGCTATCAAAATAAAATATATAGGTTCTAATTGTATTGAATACCTAGTTAAAAGCTTAACATCACAAGCTTCCTTCACCAATCTCATTTGTTCTATCTTAACTCAAATGTGACAATTTTATTTGATATTAAAAGTCATAATTAGAGCCTTTTTGTTTTGCTGGTTTTGGGAGTTATCTTTCTATAAAGCTAAAAACTAAGAACAAGGTTTTTTGGAATGGTGCTTGGTATTATGAAGAAAATAAAAATCATTGTTGATTGATATATTTAGTTTTTTAGTCTCTATAGGAATCCTCTTGTTATTTTGCTTTGATTTAACTATTTCATTTAAAATTTTTTGAAGTGAAGTTAATAGTTGAGTGATTTGGTTCTATTAATTTTCCATTTGATTATTCAATTCATTAGGAATAAATAGTTCATTTGGATTTTTTATGAATTGGACTAAAGTTTTGGATTGATTATCATTTAAACTACTATTTTGTAATAAGAATGAACAAGAAATTTGGTTTTGAAAATAATTATTTGTAGGTTTAGGAATCTATAAGGAAGTAGGAGTTTAAAATGCAATAGTATTTAGTAGAAAGATTTGCAAGAAAAAGAAGTAGATTGCATAGAATTATTAATACTAATAATTTTAAATTGAGTTTAAAGACTATAGTGTCCCCATTTCCAAATGTTGCTGTTACAAAACAAAGATGGTGCCTCTTCATAACCAGTGTTATCATTATCATAACAAGACCCAAAAAGAGGAGTTGTAATTTAGTTCCAAAAGGGCAGGTTGTAGTAACAAACATGTCTCTTGAGGTAACGTTTGAGGGTTTGACCTAAGGTATATATACCTTGGTATTAGAGGTCATATCAGAATGGAGTTGTAGAGTTGATAAAGGCAAGTAACAAGTGCTAGGTGAAGCAAGACAAGAAGAGGACTATCCATCCCTTATAATTGGTTGTAGGCCTAACTATTGTGGCAATGCTAAATTGCCTCTAAGGGATAGATGTTGAAGAAAGAATACCCCAAGAAACACTCAAAGCATGATCCATATACACTATTACACATCAATAAAGCATTCTTCTCTTTTGTCTTCTACATTTTCATATTATTTTTGTTACGCTTAATGTCGAATGTTACATATATTTGACGTTTGCTATGTTAGCGTCTTATGCCTAATGTCTAATATAATATATATTTGATATTTGCTATGACATCTAAGAACAAGATGTCACATTTGGTATTAGAGTAAACCATGATCCAAGGGCCTTTTGGAACCATGGATGACTACAACTTGAACCTGATTATGAACCATGGAGGCATGACCCAAGGAGAGCTATGAATAACCACCAAATGAACCACAGATTCAAGATGATCCTTATAAGGCAGATGATACTTTTCATTTATTTTCAAGACATCTATAAGAGACATAGATCCACCAAACAACAAGATGCCTTTAAGGATATTAGTGATCAAGAGATTTGATTAAATCAAGATTCATCAATTGCAAGAGATGTTGGTAAGAGAAGGATACATTGGTCTAGTTACTCTTACCCATCGATGTTGGTAAGATAAGGATGCACCGATCCATGTAACTCTTACCCATCTTATAATGATAATAGAATGTTAATTAATTTAGGTCATTATTAAGTTCCTTCCAGAAGGCTAGTAACAATAGCCTAGCTTAATCCCTTTGTTTCAAACTTATTATCACTAGATACCTAACCCCTATAACTTGGTATTACCTATCCTTACTTAACACTTGTAAAGATATTGGTAAGTTTAAGAAGGTCAACCTAGTAATCAAATTTGCTCATTCCCACCTAATTAATAATGGTTATTATCATGAGAGCCATAGGAAAACTAGTACTCGATGGTAATGTTGAGATATCTTACTTCTCCTTAGTACCTAATGTATAAGCTTGATGCAAGAGGATATGCTTACATTGTACTTGCCAAGTCATAAGGTAAAAATATTATATCCTTGCATTAAAGGATTAGTATCATTCATAATCATCCAAGTTATCTAGAAGTCATCATTTCATTTATGCATCAACATAGGAATGTCAAATTAGAAAAATTAGGTAATTTGGTCCTTTAAATTCCTAAAAGTCCAACTTAGTTTTCATGCCTTAAAATCATGTCCAATACGTAGTACTCATCAAGACAATTCCAACAATACAAATTTTATCTAATTCAAACTTACAGTTTAGGAGATATCATGTTTCTCCATATTTATGCCACCATTAAAATTTAATAGATTTCAACCTTAGGGAAAAATTAAAGTTTAATTAAATTTTTAATTTTGAATTTCAAAGAAATTTTAGAGCTTTGAGTTGCACCCATGACTTCGCAACCCTCAAAAATAAACACTTAAAGGTTTGCTTGCTAATCACCAAGAAAAATTACTTTATTTAATAAAACATGGGGACACTACTTTATTTAAATAAAATTTTATAATATATATATATATATATATTGTGAAGGCGATGGGACCTAGAGGCTATGCAAGCCATGGGGAGGGCATGCAACCAACACTAACGCTAGCAACATCTTCTTTCCAAACATGAACATGGGAATTGTACCCATCGACAATTTGTCCAATTCGTGATTGAAAACTAGACAAACGGTGATTGCCATCGTCAGAGCTACCATTTCAGTGCCATCCTAGTTGTCGATAACCACCAAAAGCTTTGCCAATGAATATAGATTGTGATCAATGATCCTTCTCATCATCACTTATGTCTTATGCACATGGTAGTGCAATGCATTGCAATGCAATGCTAATCTAAAGTATATATTTTCTCATAATGTTGGTCATGATGCACATAGGAAAAAAGGCAATGCATTTTTCACTAATGTATAGACTATGGTAGGACTTCATTTGCAAAAAATTGAAATCTAGTTTTCCATGGTTTTTCATTGAGAGTTTGTCAAAAAATAAGAGCAGAATATAAAATATCATGAAGTAGTAGTGTTAAAAGAAAGAGTGCCAAATTAACATTAATTTTTTAATTCTATTTTATTTTTACCTAATTTCCCATAACTCTAGTACACATTGCATACATAATGCACAATTTCACTACTATGCCCTTTGAAATTTTTGGTGTGCCATACAAAAACCACATGAAACCACACAATGTGCACATTCTAGCTTCATGTGCATGCACCATCATAGTAGCCTTTATTACGTTGCAAAATTCAATTTTGTCATAGCTCTCATTTTTAGCAGTAGGAGCGAGGATTTGAACTAGTCCTAAAAATTATGTGCATTGATTTCACATTGACACATTAATAGACCAAGAAAACTTGTGTCCCCACTTGGGAGAGTTTATCTAATCCACAAGAATGGCTTTTTGACTTTACAGTCCCTTCCTATTAATTCCTATGTTGTTGCTTACTCTTTCAAATTGTGCATTGTTGTGTCATCATCCTTGGAGGACTAAAAAAAGAAACAATTTATTTGAGCTCTCCTTCCTATTGATGCCAACATTGCCTATGCTAAGAATGGGGCCATGATCAACAAGTCTAATCTCCTAGCACCAAGCACAAAGAAAGTTAATTTGTATAGCCATGTCTTGGGGCTTAATTCATAATGGCAAGCTTGTGGCGATGGTTACATTGACATGTCATGATGGCATGGATGTAACAACCCAAGTGGTGTAGAACATGGGTGACGTAATGGTTGCAGAGGTAGCATAACCAATGGTGGTGGTGCTGGAAGTTACGTGCATTACATGAGTTATGTTGGCAGTAACTAATGATGGTGGAGAACATGGTGGGAGTTATGTTTAGGTGGTGTTAAGAGCTATGTGCCGTGGTGGCATAACCGATGATGTGGTGGTCTTGGATGATCCGGAAGTTGTGTAATAGCTCGAGTGTTGGGTGTAACCGATGCAGAACATGGGCATTTAAACACCTAGATGAGTAGCTATAAAAGTAGAGAAGCGAGTATTATGCGGGCAAAAGGGGATGGCCTCCTTTCTCTCTAGTGTGGCGACATGATGCTAGATGGTGGGTAGCACTTGCAACCTGCCCACTTTTTCTTACAAAAACAAGATGCACTACAGATGGTTGATGGATGGAGGGAAATAGGAGACTCTTAACAATAGTGGAGGATTGAGCAACAGGTGGTAGGTGGATCATCTATCAAGGACTTCCCTCTCTAGAGGAAACTAACATATGGTAGTTTCTCTTTCTTTGATGTATCGTCATTGGCCAGCTTCTCCCCTCTCCAACAAGGCATGTGGTGGTGGTGATCATGAGAACAATGGTGGCAATGTGATGGTAAATGATGGGTAGCACCTACAACCTCCCCTCTCTCTCACTAGGACTAGCCTCACTCTCATTGAGGCTAGCCTCTCACTCATCAGGGTCCAACCTCTTCTCTCTTCAGTGGCACACAAGTAGATAGAATGATGTGTGTGCTAAAAAACAAAGGCTATGAATGTTGTCTCTATAGCAAGCAAAATGAACAACAGTGTTATCTCTCTCTCACTTTCCTTCCTTCTCTAGCAAATAGCGATGGATAGAACTGCAAACAGTAAAGATGGTTGGTAGAAAAATAGATCTCTCTCTATCCCTCTCTCTGTATATCTAAATCAATGACTACAGTAGGATCCTCTCTTTTTCTTCTCTTTCCTTCCCTCTCTCTCTCTTATAGTAGTAGGGTGCACTGCAAATGATTGCAAACGAAGTAGGGGACTCTTAGCAACAGTGGGGGACCAATCAATAGGTGGTAGGTGAATCATCTATTGAGGACCCCCTCTCTAGAAGAAACCAGCAAATGGAAATTTTTCTTTCTTTGACATATCATCATCGACTAGCCTCTCCCCTCTCAGGTAGGGCATGTGATAGTGGCGATCACAACAATGGTAGTGACATGATGGTAGACGATGGGCAGCACTTATAGCCTCCCCTCTCTCTCACTAGAAACATCCTCGCACTCAATGAGGCCAGCCTTTCCTCTCTTTGGTGGTGCACATGGTAGAAAGAATGGCATGTGTGCTAGGAAATAGAGGTTGTGAATGACATGTTTGCAGCATGCAAAGCAGACAGTAGCATCATCTTTCTCTCTCTCCTCCCTTCCCCAACAAATAGTAGTGGATAAAACCATGAATCCTAATGGTGGTTGGTAGTGGAATAGATCTCTCTCTCTCCCTTTCTCTGTAGATTTTAACTAGCAACTATATTAGGGTTCTCCCTTTTTTATTTCTCTTTAGCAATAGTAAAGTTACAATAGGCAGCCTCTGTAGATTTTCTGTCACCAACGACATGTTACATGGTAGAAGACAGTGAGGCGTGTGATGCTGACATTGAACAGATCTCTCTCTCTCCCTCTCCTAGCAACTACAAGCAATATCAGTTGTAGTGGCATTTGCAATGATGAGACAACACGAACCAATAGTAACAGTAGAGGTCCAAGTAAGAATTTAAATATTCTTGCTACCTACTATGTTTTCATGAAGTCTTAAAGTTCAACGTAATTATTTAATTTGAATTCTCCCAACTTTTCAGTTTAATTTATTTTGTTTTAAAACATCACATAGCGCTCTTTAGCTGATACTATTCCTAGGTTTCTGTACCCATCCAGGAGGCACCCAAGGTAATAGTCTCCTCAAACGAGTTTTTTCAAAGCATTGATATGTCCAATATTTATGCATCAACACTTCCTTGAGCTCCATTGTATCATTCTGTGTTTTGTCCTTTGCCATTGTATTCATATTCTCATATGACTGTCTCATTATTTGTTCTACTGCCCATCTTTGGAACAACAATAATCATTAGTAGCTGTGCTGAAATTTCATGTTGTTCATGCATTTGTAACGTCATCATGAATTACTGGCATAAAAAGCAGCCATGAAAATAGTGCAAAATTGAAGAAAAACAAAAACAAAAACAAAAACAAAACCTGTAACACCATGACAAAATTCAGGTTCCTAATGGTACCACATTAATCACATGAACTTATCTTTCATCAGGTCAACGTTGCCTTGTTTATTGCTATGAACATTTATTTCTATCCTGAATCAAAGCAAAGTGAAAAATGGAAATATTCTTGTAACCCTTCTCCCTCATCACCTGCTAACACTATTGGCATCGGAAAAGCCTGCATCCTCGCACCCATGGACATTGCTACCGCTAAAACAAATCACCTCCCTTAGTACCCGAGGACATCGTCAATACCCAGAAAAAGCCACCTCCCCTAGCACCCGTGGAAACTGCTGGCATCAAAAAAGCTACCACTTCTAGCACCCACAGGCATCGTCCGTGTTGGAGAAAGCTACCTTTTTTGGCAATTTTGGCCATTGGAAAAGTTGCCGTTAGATGAAACTTTTCCTAGCAATTCACGAAAATTTTAAAAACCATCAAAAATGGAAAAGTTCAAATTGATGTTGGCCAAGAAAAAATAAATATTTCAAGAGGGAAAATTCTAGCATGAAATTCAAATTGATGTTTTGGTAGCAAATGAGATAAAGATTCCATAATTAAGTGTGTTTGTTCTAAAGTAATACTAAGATGAGATGGGTGACCTCTCAAAATATCTCATTTTTTGTGTTGTTACTTTTGACTCTAAAAATATTTTTGAGCAAATGAAGAGTGGTTTCCTAAAAATTTTAACCTTCTAGACACATTGGTGAAGTCAAACACTCCTTGTCCAACTTGGTGCCTCAAGACCTTCAGAATATGTATTTCTAACATAACTTGAATGATGTCCATTTCTAACATATGAATAGTCATTTTTAACATTTTCCAACCTTTCTAACCACAAATACTTGATAAAACAGGTAAGGATTGACATCATTCAATGGAAACTGCCTGAAAGAAAGCAGCCTGAAACTTTTGAAACAAATCAAGTTCCTCAAATAGATCAGTTTCCACAACATCAAGCAGAGAGAGATCGTGCCTGTTGACACCAAACCCAACACAAAAATAGCTAGCCACAGAGTAACCCTTGCAAGAAACAGATTCTCAGACACTCCGTAGCCATTTTTAAAAGCAGGTAATCAATCGTGTTTGATTCTGCCATTTCTGCCACTGAGTTTGCCGGTGACCTAGATTACCGACCAAAGAGCATGGACATTTACAGTATTTTCCAACAAAATCTGCATACCATCATCAATTACACCACCTCTATAGTCATTACGTAACCCATGTTCTCCACACCTAGGACGTTACATCCACAACCTTCATGGTGTGGCAACATAACCACCACCATAAGCTTGCCATTAATCAAGTTTCTATTAATCTCATTTTTTTGATGAAAAATTATGTCCTTTGAAAAATTTAAAAATAGCCAACTACATAAAAATTGATGTTAGTATGCAAAGTTTGATTCATAGTTGTGGGAATCATTTAAAGAAATGGATGCAATAATGGTAATAATGAATTTATATTTTGGAAAACACAACTAAACTATCAATTTTTTGCATTTAAGAATGATTTCAACATCACAAGGCTAAGTTTTTAATGGTAGCAAGATTAAGTTGGCTATTGTAGAAGATTATTTTCTTTTCAAAACTCAAACAATGGGTAAATACTTTAATAATCCAATAAGGTTGGAAGAATGCATTCTCCAATTAAACACACATAAAACCAGATGATGCAAACACACTTTGAAAGGAAAACCAAAGGTAAATTACCCTATTGCTTCCTCCCACCATTTCTATCTAGAATTTGTTGATCATGGCCTAATGCCTAGCATGGGTGATTTGAGCCTCAATAGGTATCTTGATGACCAATGACTTTGGTAATTGTGTAGAATGAATCAAGGGAAATTAGACTAAAATGGCCATTAAAGAGACTAATAAAAGTTAAAAGATTCTTGAAATCAAACATATAGATATTTGTGGATCTTTTCCCATTCCTTATTTGAATGGTTAGAGAAATTTTATCTCATTTATTAATGAACATACAAGATATATGTATTTCTATCTTCTATTTGATGAAGTGGAGGCATTAGATGCATTTAAGATATTCAAAACTAAGGTAAAGACATAAAAGAAAAGAAAAATCAAGATCATAAAGGATAGACAAAGAAGGGGAATAATATGGAAACTACATAGAAAAGGTGTAAGCACTAGGATCATTTGCAATTTTCTTTTAAGAAGAGGACATTATTTCCAAGTATACTATGCTAGGAATACCTCAACAAAATGGTATGGCAGAAATAAGAAACCATATATTTATGAACATCATAAGATGCATGACTTATAATTCTAATCTTTCCTTAACCCTATAGAGTGAGGCCTTGAAAATCACAATGTATATCTTAAACAAGATCTCATTAAGTTCTATTCCTAAAACACCTTTTGAATCATGAAATGTATGGAAGCCTACTTTAGAAACATGCACATTATGGGGTGTTCACTTAATGTAAGGGTGTATGACCTAGGGCTAAAGAAATTGGATCTAAAATCCATCAATGGGTACTTTATTGGATATGCAGTAAAATCTAATGGTTTTGAATTTTATTGTCTCACATACATACCTAGAATAATTAAATCTTAAAATACAAAATATGTTGAGGATCCTGAATTCAATGAACAGCAAATTCCTCAAGAAACAAAATTTGAGGAACTAAAGGAATTTGATGAGTCTCTCATAGATAAAGAGGAATTAGTCATATTCCAAGGTAATCTAGAGGATGCCTTGAAAAAGTTACCAAATTAAGAACAACTTCTATAATGAGCGGCAAATACACTAAGCATTCATGTGTGATCTAGTCAAATTTCATGGACACCTCATTTTCTAGTACACTAGCTTCTAGGAAGTGAACTTGCCCTAACAATCATTTGTTGTCTTCCTAATTACACTTTTGATTACAAAGATATGGTTAAGTGTAATCAAGGCATATGATTTTTATTATTTTATGTTTTATGTTTTTGGTTCTTAAAGTAAATGAATGAAGTAATTTAATGGCAAATTTATTCTAACTAATTAATTAATCTCTAACCAATCCTAACCTAAGTATCTGATCCCACTTTTCATACACATCCTAAACACGTATAACGCTATTGGGTTACCAAATGTTAAGCATTTATGGGATTACCAAGCATCATGTGCATGTTCAAAGTGATTTTACTTATGTGCTTACTTAATTACTATTTAACCTAGCTATCTTAGTTTAGCTTAATTTACTCAAAAGCATTAAAGAAAATTATGTTAAACATTAAATGCATAAATAAAATATTTAATCTAGCCAAAGTGTTGTAAGGTTAATCAAAAAGCTCATCTTTATTGCGACACACACTGTTGTGCCTAGGTACAATAGTGCTCAAATAAAGATTTGTATACTCAATGACTCCTATTGTGGGCACTTGGAAAATATTCTAACTCTAGAGAAAAGAAACTACAAGAGTTATGCTACTCTATGATAATAGCTATTTCATAAACATGGTGGTAGAACATGTATTTATAGGAAAGAACAGGCACTACGTTGACAAGGCTACGTTAATGCATCAAATTATGCATTGATGGGGCCACGTCAACACATCAAATCATGCATTAACAAGGGCCTAGTCAATGAGGCCAAGTCGATGGGGCCTAGTTGATGAGCCCGAATCAATGCAAGAAATCCATGATTCATCATACCTCCATGACTAAATGAAAACTTATCCTTGAGTTCTTTACAAATTTGAGAAGCTATGGGATTATTGACTTATGACAAGCAAACTACAAACACAAACACACACATAGACAAACATAAAGTGCACGAGTGTATGGATATATAATCATGAAAAAAAGTTTTGGTATTTAGGACTACAAAATTAAATGCTAGGACGAAACTTGACAAATGTGATTCCTCTAATGGCATGAAGATGAAGAGGAAGGTTAAATGGTCCCAAGCAATGAAAGGTCTTGAGGTTTTAAAGGAAATTCTCCCACTTCAGGTGCTCTTAGTGGTTAAGGCTATTGTAACTATCCTGCTACTACTGCAACTTTCGATGGATGACGAAAAGAATCTAATGATGCCTTCATCTTCTTCTCCTTACTCCTAGGATCATGCATAGTCCATGAAGCTTCAATAATGTGGGCCAAAATGGGCACATCCCAAGGACAAGGTATTGTCAAGAATAGCTCCTTCACATTGACAAAGCAAGTAGTAAGTTATTTGTGTTCAATGTTGAATGGGCTGATTTCATTTTATAATTCCTAGTAGTCATTCATCCTTCTAGTCAGGTTCTTAATAGTTGATCTTTGATTAGTGAATCTTGCTCTAAGAACTTCGAGTTCAATGTTTGCAGTCTCAAGCTTTTGCTTAGTCTATTTGTGGTTCTTGAGGTTTACATTGTATAGCAAGTACAAGCTAGTCACATGCTTTTCTAACTCCAATCATAGCCATTCAACAATCATCATCATGAGGTTTACATATTGGAGATTGGCAAGCTCCATGTATTTAGTCATCTCTTCTATATACAACTCCTTCATGCTAATCTCTACTTTGTTGTAGGCATATACCCTAATGAGTAGTGAAGTACCCCTACACCCAACCATATGAATCATGAGTGTTCATGTGTGATTTGGTCGAATTTTGAAGACTATGAGCACTTACACACAGTATTCAAAATCCTAGTTGGAATGGTCATTGTCCTCTCAACCTCACTTGTGACATTCTAGAATGATGGTTAAGTGAGACTAAGGAATATTATTTTTATATGTTTTCTTTTATTTGTAATATCTAATTCTTCTAATACAGGGAGTAAAAGGTGGATAATTTAAGATTTCACTACACTATTGCTCAACTATCTCTAGCATAAGTAGCCAGTCCCACCCTCCATGCACATCCCAAGCATGTCCTAATCACTACTAGGTTGCCAGATGTTAAGCATCACTAGGTTGCCAAGTGTCAGACATATGTTTGAGGTGGTCGTGCTTATGTGTTCTAGTGGACTACTAAAACATAATATAACTATAAATCGATAAAAAAAGCATTAAAATTATTAAAGTGTAATAATAAAATCATTAAAATTATTAAAGTATTAAACTATTAATGCTTAAGTAATCTAGTTCAAATGCTACAAGGAATGTTCAAAAAGCTGATCTTTATTGTTGTTCATGCCAATGGGCTTAGGTACATTAATGCTCAAATCAAGAGCTGTACACTCTTTGAACTATGTCTACAAGCACTTGGAAAATAATCTAACTCCTATGGAAATAAACTGCAAGAGATTAGCTACAACTTGAACAAAAGGTTCCCTAAAGGCAGTGGGTGCACACATATTTATAGTGGAAAATGGACTCTGCATTGACAAGGCCACATCAATGCTTGGAAAGATGCATCGATAAAATCACGTCGATGTGGTCACATTAATGAGGCTACATCAACGTAGCCTAGTCAACACAGTTGACTAGATGCTTCATCATACCCCCACGATTGAGTAAAAACGCATCCACAAGTTTGTTACAATTTGGAAGGTATGAGGTTACTAGCGACACATATGAAAAAACACATCGATACACACACTGATGCTAGCAACACACCAAGTGCCTGAGTGTATGGAAGGAAATTACAAAACTATGTGTTGGAGACCATTTGAGACGTGACTGCCAACGAGTGTCCTCAAACAGGATTTAGGTGCTTGCTGGTCTCTGGCAACACCAAGGCCCAGATATCTCAAAATAGACTCAGTAGTTAATGTGAGTATGTGTGTGTGTTGTTGCGGTGTGTGGTTGTGAAATATGAAATAAATGCATTGTGTGTAAGCTACAAATGACTTATCTTAAAGAGATTCATCCAACTTTGCCAAGTACTGTGAGTTGTTGAGAGTCATTATTTTGTTCAATTGCCTAGTCTACGAGGCCCTTATAATAACTACTTGTAACAAATAAAATTTTGTAAAAACATTTGAGCACAACTCCATGAATCTACTTCTAATTTTCCCTAGAGAAAGAAATGGTTCCACAAGAAAACTAGAAATAGAGCAAGATTCAATGGAAATAGAAAGAAAAGAAAGCATATTTGTGTTAAGACCTCAAAT
>MNCI01004114.1:6614-64443 GCA_015680685.1 Gnetum montanum | reverse complement strand
AACTCAACAAAGGTCCATGATCATAACAAGGAGAAATCAACAAATCTCAAGGTGGAAACATCATCTTTGCCAATACAACAATCGTTAGAAGAAGCCGAGGCAAAGATCAATAAGATGTTGGAATGGATGAATCAAAAGTGTGGAGAATATATCAACATCATTGGAGATAGAGTTTTGACAACCCAAGAAGTAGGAAAAAATAGTAGACATTCGGAAAAAAAGAATAAAGGGAATAAGTGCTCAATTGCCAATCATACATATGAATGCAACGTATGCCTGTACGATCACCCCAAGGGCCAATGCCCAATATTGTTACATCTACCTGAGCATTGGGGAAACACATTACATCCAGAGTTCATATAGAGATATTGTGTTCGATCATAGTGGCAACAATCCCAGTCATCGGGGAGACCACCCTTAGATTGGAGGCACCCTTCACATTTTCCGAATCTAAACACATATCACGTTCACCACCCTGTTTCTTCAACTGGGCCAACATACTCTATCTCACCACAATACCATTGTCCACAATACTATCAACCCATACCTCCAACACAACCACCACCTTATGCACCTTATATTCCTCCTAACTTTCACCACTCTCATCCTTTCCCTCCTTCCGCAATGCCACCAACTGTTCCCAAGGTGTTTGTACCACAACAACAACCCACGAACAACACTTGTGCTACTACTACTAACAACAGTGAAAAGCCTCTGTAACATCAAAGGCGTCCTTTCTTTAAACACGGCCGTAGGAAGGGACAACACAATTCAGAGGCCACTGCACCTTCCAACCCAGCACAAGTCCAACAATGTGGTGCACCCTTACCTTTGAACCCAACGCCTCATGTAACTTCATCAGGGCCACCAACTTACACTCCAACAACCATGGGGCCCAATGAACACAACCATGGGAGGCATCAGCCTAATCCTTGCATACCATCTAACGGTCACCAACATCATAGTGGGTCAACTCGTTATCCAGGAACTACATCGTATGAAGTGCCCCACTATGCTTATTATGAAGTGTGTAAAATCCAAGGTGATAAGTATGGACCAGTTTCAATATTTCCAACATCCAAGGATCCTTATTTTCCATTTATTAATCCTTTCCATACTCAATCGTTTAGTTATGGGGGATATTCCACATTTCAATGACACGCAGGATTAATAAATATTTTTTATTTTCTTTAATTTTTCAACTTTTTGTTTTTCAATTTTTCATTTTTCAACTTTTTGTTTTATCTTTTTGTGTGTTTGTATTTTCATGTTTTTCTAAGTAATCTCATCTACGAATAAAACACTCATGTGGATCGTTGGTTGAGGTGTGTTCTATGTTATTAAGTCATGAGTAGTTAATTATTTGGAATAGTGAGCCCATTACACCCACTCATCCACTCTATAAATAAAGAGGTTCTGTTCGAGGGTACAATGATATTCTTGAAATTTCTAAAACTTAAAATTAATTTTGTGTTATTGTACCCAGAATGAAGAAGGATGGACCAAGAGGGAATGATTAGGGTATGACATCAAGGGGACTTGTGGATTCTCTTTGGTGACGTCTGTGGGAGTTATCATGCAATATGGTTGTACTAAGATCCTTGTAGATCTAATGAAAAATGGGAGTAAGAGTAATCAAAAGGGCACTCAAAATTCAAAAGCTATTTTAGGGGGTCCCACTGGAAAGACATGCACCCATGCCTGAAGGTTGGCGGCTTCTCTAGATTCAGTAAAGTGACAAAAAGAGAGNACATGTGTGTGTTTTTGTGGAGTTGGTGCGGATTACATTTAACCCTTCTAGTGCCCACGGACACTTTAAGTGTGGTTACACAAGGGCATAATAGGTTAAAACCTGCTTTGGGGAGAATCCACTTGTGTAATTTTTCGTAATCTTCACTAATTCCCTAGTTCAAACACACAATTTCTTACCCTCAGCTTAATTTTTCATAATTTTCTTTCCCTATTATTATCCCTCCAAATTTTAATGTTCCAATGTACCATTACATTCCCTTTTCTTCATAACCGCCAAATTTTTAATTGCTAAATTCACATCATTATCCTTAAGGAGTGCCTCTCGAATCAATGTAATTACCCTTGAATATATTAATCCTTGTCCATGTCCTCCTTTTACACCATTAATTTCAAGAAAATCCTTCAAAATTCGGTATTTTCCATGTGTCCCACATCATTGGGGATGAGATATCGCATCCTATTTTTCTATAAATAGGAACCCTCGCCGCAACACTTAGTATCATTTTGCCATTTATGCAGGGGGGATTTTTTAAAATTTTTCTCTACGACTTGCGATTGCATGACCCTTACTTTTTCACTCATATCTCATGTGCTGGTGCTCTGATTTTAATTCTGTTTGAACCTGCTTGAACCCGAAGTGTTCAATTTAGTCGTGGGGGAGAGACACTTACCGAAAAGTGCTTAACGTTTTTGAAATTTCTCATCACCCAAAGGACATCAATTAGGGTAATTAATACTAACACTTAGAAAAATGGTGCCAAAAATCATATGACCTTAGGTACACCGGGAGATTAAAATGAAACCCACCTAAGTCATAGGACCTATTATTATAATTTTCAAGCACGATCACACAATAACATAAGATCTTTAATTAAAGGCATGTAGTAAGGTATAACTTAACTTTGAAAACAACCTTATTAACGTTTGGCCCGTGTGATTGCAGATGGCCTCGAAACGTGCACAGCAAGGAAGTCCTGTTCAAGGTGGAGCAAAACAACCTCGGAAAGGTGGAAGACGGGTCCCTGCCAAACAACATGCAGAACAGAAGGTGCAATTCTTTAGCATCCATCAAGAAGAACCTCCTACCAGATGATCCAGGCAGGCAGAAAGAGGAGCTACTGTTGTGCCTGAACCGGGACAACAACTCACATTGCCCCTAGAATGTGTTCAGGCTATCCATACAAAGTCCACAGTTGCTGCGGTGATCGTGGAGCTTAACTTCGAACCTTTTGCAGAGTTTTCTCCTGAGGTTATTAGGGACCACCTTAAAGGGTCTCCTTTATGGCTTGTCCTCTCTGAGTGCGGTGCCTGGTACTTACATGAAATGTACCTGTTTTGGCACAATAAGGAGCAAGGCACCACGGTTAACATTTGTGGTGTGACAATAGACTTTTCTGCACAGGCAATTTCGGAAGTGTTAAACCTTCTAAATTCAGGCCCCCATATTGCTCGGTTATCTACCCGATCAGACCCTGATGTGTGAAAGGATTGGTTAGAGAAGGCTTATGGTAGAGATAAAGCTTTTGATGAGCTGACAACAGAAGAGCAGGTTTATTTCAAAATTGGAACCTATCACCTCTTCTCCACAAAAGGTTTGAAAAGAATATCAACGTATGTAGCGAGGATGTGCAGTCTTGATGGGAAAGGTTAATGCTAACCTTCCCCATCTATATTTGATGGAGATCCTAAGGCGATTTGAAGAACAAAAGTCAGGAAAGATGGCGTTGCCTTTTCCCTGCCTTATTAGAAAACTGTGCTGACGGGCTGGTATTCGGGGATACACAAATGACGTCCTCCGAAAGGCCCAGAATGCTTCTTATGCTGAGTTATTAAAGGCGCCAGCTCCACGAAAAAGCACTGGAGAAGAGTTGGGACCAGATGAAGAAGAAGAACAGATGACTGGATCACCTGCAACTCAACTTATAGGACCCAGTCAACCTCCAGCCACAGGTCCCAGCCAACAACAAGAAGTAGGACCCAGCACAGGCTAGGATCAGTCGTCGCAGCCGCAAGACTACAGACCGTTGATGAGCCATCTTAGGGCCATCGCTGAGACGGTTAGTTGGGGAAGTCGTGATGATGCAAACCTCTTCCACGTCATCGATGATGCCGACCAACCTACTATTTCGTTAGATCGCATGAGGGGTGAATTATCCATCCAAACAGGAGGAGGGGAAAGTAGATGGTCACAACAGATCTCTGGAAACGCAACATCTTTTCAAGTGCAGTTAGAGACTCGTGAAGGGGCCATTATGATGGTAATGCAACACCAGGATGCCGTGGAAGCTGCTGAAGTGGTCACTGACCATATCAAAGAATCTTTCAATGTACCTGTTGTGCAACCGGCAGATCTTTCAGGAGCACAGGATGCTCAAACTCTTGCCGGAACCTCAATTTCTACAGAACATGAGGATGCACTGGACAGATTGCTTCAAATAGGACAAGTTTTGACGTCTCTATTTGACATCCCCCAAGATGTAACAGCAATCCAATCAGACCTCATTTCCACAAAGGGGAAGCTGGTCATATCCGAAGTAAGGGCAGAGCATGTTGAAGCCGAAGTGCAGAAACTACAAGAGCAGCTCATAGCCTTACAAGCAGCACAGCAGGATCCTTTGCAATTCGTTCTTGCAAACCAGCTGGAAAATTTCAGAACCAAGCAATTAACAAAGCTAATTGCAGAAAATAAGAAGGTGGCAGAAGAAAAGGAGACAACCACTTGGGATGCCTCCGCAGCACAAGCGCAAACCCATGTGCATCTTAAGGCACTCAAGGCCTTAGAAGAAGAGATAAGCAGTTGGTTGCAGATAACCTTCGGTTGACTTCTATGGAGAAACAAAAGAATGTTCTCAATGAACACTTTCATCAGTTACGAGAACAGTTCATTCGGGTCAACCGAGATGTAAGCCATTTAGCAAGAGAAAATCGAACCCTCTCAATGGAGGAGGTATGCACTATTCACCAAAAATCAGCCATCGAGATTAGCGCGTGGCAGAATGAGGCTAAACGACACGAGAAGCTGAAGGAGCATTTTCGTGATTAGGTGGGGATGTACAGAAAAATCCTGGAGAAGGAGATCCATATGGCCAAGGCTCAAATCAACAACATCAGTGCTCAGCACACTGATTAGAGGGCCATATTGGACACTTACGCCTTCACCCACCAAGCGGAAATTAAGAACTAGGACCTGCAGATCCAAGACTTGACTGAATACATGGAGTTGGCAAACCTTAGATATGCCAACCTGGCCATGTTAACAGTAGGACGCCCGAGGTCAGAGCTCGAGCAGCAGGTAGCTTCCACCCATATCAAATACGAAGCAGAATTTGTAGAGCGCAAGAAGCTAGCTGAGAAACTAGATGTCGCAAATTCTAAACTTGCGATGGTAAAAGAAAGCTACCAGGGATAAAAAGATGTTGCAACCGACTTGGCTCGATAACTAACAGAGCTTCATGAATATAAAGACAAAGCCAGAGCCTATGAAGAGGAACGTCAGGTGTTCGCGACATGGTACGTCAAAGCTAATCAGATGTTCCCGCAACTACCCTGTCCGTGGGAGGTGCCAACTCTGTCAAACATCGGAACATTAGCATGGATGGCACAGGACCCTCAGACCGAAGAGGAGAAGTTCTAGGCCATTCTTCAGTGTCGTCAACCTTCCAAGCTTGGAGCAAGTGACAAAGGAAAAGCACCCATGGAGGAGCCACCGCCACCAGAAACTACATGAGTTCCACATTTTTGTAGTTATAGTATTTTTTCTCTGTGTTGTGTCATCCCACACTGCGGCATTAGTCCATTTCTTTTTCTAGTTAATAATCCCATACCTATCCACTGTGTAATCAATGAAGCTTCTTCTTCTTGTAACTCGAGGACAAGTTTTTATTCAGTCGTGGGAGTATGATGAGACGTGATTCGCATAGGCCGCGATATCGCGTCCACCGCAATATCGCATCCCGTTCAATATCGCATACGCGATATCGCGTCTTCCCTACGATATCGCATACACGATATCGCAGTCCGCTGCCATATCTATAAATAAGATGCGGCTCTCCCTTGTTTGGAATCCCAGTTTTAGAGTAGCAAAGCTCTGGCAGTTTGATCCCTCCAGAGTTAGATTTTTTTTTCCCGTGTCTGCCCGTAGTGTGGTGAATGTGATTGTACGGTGTCATTATTCGAGTGTGCCGTACTTGAACACGTACATGACCAGCAATAAAGATCGAGATTACTTCATCATTGCAGCATTCACTTTATTATTTATTTGTTTGTTATTTACTGTTTTCTCTTTCTCATCCTTAAACTCCTAGAATGCGGAACGAGTACGACTTGATTACAAGCATTTAAGTGTGACTACTTGGTAGCCCAGTGGCGTATCCAGGATCTACGCTTGGTAACCCAGTGGTGTATTTGGGATCTGTGCTTGGTAATCCCAGTGGCGTACCTAGGAGCTATGCCTGGTAATCCCAGTGGTAGTCGTGCACAAGGTCCAAGATGTGTACGGTTGATCAAGGAATCGGTTGCTCGTCGCACTTAGGCTAGATTATATTTTCTTACCCTTTTCCTCCTAGCTTAGCTTAGTTAATATTATTTTCCACTACCTTCAGGATTAGCATAGATTAGGAACACATCATACACCTCATCTGGACTAAACCATACGTGACAAATGCAATGCTAGTCTACGTGGGAAGACAGTGAACTGCAACCTAAGGATAACTATCTAGGTGCCACAACTAGTCCATCTGCGGAGTTCGACCGAATCGCGCATGCGACACTCATTTCGTATGGTTGAGTGTAGGGGTACCTCGCTACTCATCACCTGAGTAACTTTTTTTGAAATTCCTCATCGCCTGAAGGACATTATCAAGGGTAATTAGTTATAAAATTAAGGATAAATGTGCCAAAAATAATTTCATCTCCTTAGTCATACTGGGAAACTAGATTTGGAAACCACCTAAGCAAAGAGGATTCAACATTATAATCTTTCAGGGAACTTTTAATTAACTTCACACAGAGATAAAGCAAATCCATTAAGGCAAGCAGTAATGTATAACCTAACTTTGGTAACAACCTTACTAACAATTGGCCCCGTGTGATTACAGATGGCCCCAACACGTGGACAACAGGAAGGTCCTACTCAAGGTGGGAGCAAATGACCTAGGAGAGGTGAAGTAAAAGTTCTTGGTGGATAGCATGCAAAGGAGGAGGAATAATCATTTAGTATCCACCAAGAGGACCCTACTATTGTACAATTAAGGTAGGCAGAAGGAGGAGCTATTGTAGCATCTGAATAGGGACAACATCTCACGTTGCCCCAGGATTGTGTTTAGGCCATTCATGAGAAGTCCATATTCACTGTAGTGATTGTGGAATTACACTTTGGATCTTTTGCAGAATTTTCTTTGGAGGCCGTTAGGGATCACCTCAAAGAGTCCCCATTATGGCCTACCCTCTCTGAAGCAGTGCTTGGTACTTAGGGAAAACGTACCAATTTTGACACAAGAAAGAATAAGGCACCACGGTTAACATTTGTGGTGTGACTGTTGATTTCTTTGTTCAAGCCATTTCAGAAGTATTAAACCTCTAGAATACAGGGCCAAAGGTTGCTTGGTTGTATACCCGCTCAGATCCTGATGCGCAACGAGTTTGGTTGGAAAGGGCGTATGGAAAGGAAGATAAGACGTTTGGGGAGTTGACGACGAAAGAGAGGATTTATTTCAAAATAGGAACTTATCACCTCTTTCCCACAAAAGGCTTAAAAAGAATATGCACATATGCAACAAGAGGATGTGCACTATTGATGGGAAAGGTTAATGCTAACCTGTCCCATCTATATTTTATGGAGATTCTGAGGCAGCTTGAAGAACGAAAGATAAGGAAGCTTGCGTTGCCCTTCCCTTGTCTTATCAGGAAGCTGTGCAGACATGCTGGTATCAGAGGATACACCAATGATGCCCTTTGAAAAGCCCAAAATGCTTCATATGCCGAACTGCTAAAGCCACTAGCTGCAAGGAAAATCACTGGTGAGACGTTGGGGTCGGAACAAGAAAAAGAACAGACGGCAGGGCCAACTGCAACTCAACTTGAAGGACCTAGCCATCTTCCAAGCACTGGACCTAGCCAACAATAAGAAGCAGGGCCTAGCACGGGCCAGCAAGATCAACCACCGCCATCGCCGCAAGATTACAGACAGTCGATGAGCCATCTCAAGGCCATCAGTGAGATGGTCAGTTGGGGAAGTCTTGATAATGCAAATCTCTTCCACGTCATCGACGATGCCATACAACCCACAATTTTTTTCGATCACATGAGAGGTGAAGTGTCCATCCATACAAGGGAAGGATAGAGCACTTGGTCACAACAGATCTTAGGGAATGCTGCATCCTTTCAAGTGCAATTAGAAATTGGTGAAGGGGCCACGGTGGTGGTCATGCAGCACCAAGATGCAACAGGAGCCACAAAAGTGGTTGCAGACCACATTAAAGAATCATTCAATGTGTCTATTATGCCATCGATAGATCTTACAGGAGCACAGGATGGTCAAACTCTAGTTGGTACCTCAATGACTCCTGCAAAACATGAGGATGTACTTGATCGATTGCTACAAACAAGACATGTAATGACATCCTTGTTTGACATCCCACAAGATGTTATAGTAATACAATCAAGCCTCATTTCAACCAAAGGGAAGCTGGTCTTGACAGAGATGAGGGCTGAGCATGCTGAAGTGGAAGTGCAAAGATTGCAAGAAAGGCTTGTGACCTTGTAAGTAGCACAGTGGGATCCCTCTCAATTCGTTCCCGTAGACTAGCTGGACACTTTTAGAACTGAGGAACTTACTAAATTAGTGGTAGAGAATAAAAGGGTGGTAAAAGAAAAAGAGAAGGTTATTTGGGATGCCTCTGTGGCACAAGCACAAACTTACGCGCACACCAAGGCACTCAAAGCCTTACAAGAGAAAAATAAATAACTTGTTGTTGACAACCTTTGGTTAACCTCTATGGAGAAACAAAAGAATGGTCTCGAAGAACATTTTCAACAGTTGCGAGAACAACTAATCAGGGTCAACCAGGACATGAAACGTTTAGCCATGGAAAATTGAACCCTCTCAATGGAGGAGGTACGTGCCATTCGTCAGAAGACAGCCATTAAAATAAGCACATGGCAGAATGAGGCTAAACGACATGAGAAATTGAAGGAGCATTTTCGGGACCAGGTGGGGATGTATAAGCAAACCATCGAAAAAGAGATCCATATGGCCAAGGCCCACATCAACACTCTTAATGCTCAACACACTGACTGGTGGGCCATATTGGACACATACACATTTGCCCACCAAGTGGAGGTTAAGAGCCAGGACCTACAGATCTAGGACCTTACAGAATACATGGAGTTCACAAACTTGCGGTATGCCAACCTTTCCATGTTGACAGCAGGGCACCTGAGAACAGAGCTCAAGCAACAAGTAGCCACCACCTACATCAAATATGAAACAGAATTTGCAAAACGCAAGAAAATATTGCAAAAATTGGAGGTTGTAAATTCTAAACTCGAGGTGGTTAAAGCAAGCTACTAGGGGCAGAAAGGTATCGCAATAGACTTGGCTTGACGACTCATAGATTTTCAAGAATATAGAGACAAAGCCAGAGCCTACGAGGAGGAACAGCGGGTGTTTGCGGCTTGGTATGTTAAGGCAAATAAAATGTTTCTGCAACTACCCTACCCATGGGAGGTGCCGACTCCATCAAACATCAGAACATTAGCATGGACACCGAACTGAAGAGGAGAAATTCTAGGCCATACTTCAACGCCATCAAATCCCAAGACTTGGAGCACAAGATAAGGGAAAGGCACCCATGGAGGAGCCACTGCCACTAGGAACTACATGAGTTTCACCCAATGTTGTAGCTATAGGATTTTCTTTTACCTTCTTTGTGTTGTGTCTTAATTTTGTTTTGATTCCACACTACGACATGAATCCATTCTCGTCAGTCAATAATCCCATACTTATCCACTGTGTAATCAATGGAGCTTGTTCTCACTTTAACTTGAGGACAAGTTTTCATTCAGTCGTGGGGGTATGATGAGTCATGAATTTGTTGGCTATGATATCGCACCCATGATATTGCGTATGCGATATCACGTACGTGATATCATAGCCAACACGCGATATCGCAACTTGCCTCCTTATCTATAAATAAGAGGTAGGAAAATTTAGTAGGGCAGTTTTGGAAGTTTAAGTTTTTAATACTTTTTATTACATTAGTTTTTCCTCTCAACCCTTTTCTCCCAGTGCATGCCCGCAGTGTGATGATTGTAATTGTACGACATCCTTATTCGAGTGTGATGTATTTGGACATGCACATGGTCGACAATAAAGATCAAGATTACTTCATCATTACAGCATCCACTTAGCTTAGTGATTTAATTATTATTGTCATTTATTGCTTTCTTAGTTAATATCTCTCTACTCTTATCTCCTAGTAACGCGAAATGAGTATGACTTAATCATGAGCATTTAAGTGTGACTACTTGGTAACCCATTAGCGTACTTAGGCCATGCGCTTGGTAATCCCAATGGTAGTCGTGTATGAGGTCCAAGATGTGTATGGATGATTAAGGAATGAATGCTCCTCAATTTCAACATTTTCATCCTTCACCTCCTTTTACATCGCCACCAAGTGTTCTAGGAGGATTTGCACCACAACATCAACCCACGAATGTTACTTGTGCTTCTACTGATAACAACAATGGGAACTCTCCTCAACATTGAAGATGCCCCTTCTTTCGGCATGACCGTAAGAAAGGACAACATAATTCTGAGCCTACTACATCCTTCAACTTAGCACAAGTCCAACACTATGGTGCATCTTCCTCTACAATGCCTCATGCTACTTTATCTGGGCCACCAAGAAATACTCCAACAATGATGCAGCCCAATGAACATAGCCATGTAGGAAGACATATCGATCCTTGCATACCATCTTATAGTTGCAAGTACCATAGTGGGTCAACTCCTTATAAATTAACCACATCCTATAACTTGCCCCACTATGTCAGCTC
The DNA here is from genome assembly GCA_015680685.1 of Gnetum montanum. Classification (NCBI taxonomy): domain Eukaryota; kingdom Viridiplantae; phylum Streptophyta; class Gnetopsida; order Gnetales; family Gnetaceae; genus Gnetum; species Gnetum montanum. Next base: position 53,634 of record MNCI01004114.1, on the reverse strand, counting down.
TAATCAAGTGTGTGAACCCCAATGGGGTAAGTATGATCGGGTCCCAATATTTTCAACATGTAAGGATCCCAACCTTTCATTTATCAATCCTAGCTATGCTCAACCATTTAGTTATGGGGGGTATCCTCCATTCTAACAAGCAGGATTAATAAATATTTCTCATTTTCTTTAAATTTTACAATTTTTTGTTTTCCAATTTTTCATTTTTCAATTTATTGTTTTGTCTTTTTGTCTTTTTATGAGTAATCTCATCTACGAATAAAACACTTATGTGACTCATTGGTTGAGGTGTTGTTTTATGCTATTAAGTCTGAGGTGACTCATTACGTGGCTAGCAAGCCCATAACATCCACCCACCCATTCTATTAATAAGGGGTTTTGCCTTGGGTACAATGATATTCCTAATCATTAAAACTTAAAGTAATTTTGTGTTATTGTACCTAGAATGAAAAAGGATGGACCAAGAAGGAATGGTTAGGGTGTGACATTAAGGGGACTTGTGGATTCTCTTTGGTGACATTTGTAGAAGTTATCATGCAACTTGGTTGTACTAAGATCCTTGTAGATCTAATGAAAAATGGGCGTAAGAGTAATCAAAAGGCACTCAATTAGAAAAAAATAATAATGCTATTCTAGGGGGTCCCACTGGAAAGACATGCACCCATGCCTGAAGGTAGGTGGCTTCTCTGGATTAAGCAATACTTCATCCAAAAAAAATGAGTGCCACAAAGCAAAATCACTCCTCCCTTGAACGAAATGCCAAGTGATTGTATGCCTTACTATCATGGTGCTCTCATGGTTGTCCATCATTGGATGAAGCAATGTAATGTCATTGATCAGAGGCATGGATTTGGTCTTGATTTTGGAGTGATGGGCTAATGACACACTAATCATGACTTACACGCAGGATTCGTTGTGCCCTGAGTCAGTTACCTCATGTCCCAATCTCTACAATCCCTTCTATGATTCGTCTCACCTCGCTATTCATGTATTTGTAACTTGTGACTTGGGTAGCATGTGATTCCTATCTCATTGCAGTGATATCTACATGTGTGTGTTTTGTGAAATCGGTGTAAATTCCATTTAATCCTTCTAGTGCTTACAAACATTTTAAGATGTCGTTACACAAAGGCATTACAGGTTGGAACATGCTTTGGGGAGGACCCACTTGCATAACCCTTGTAATTTGCACTTGTAACACATCTCCCGCACATCATCTTATACCCTCCAAGTATTACCAATGTTCTTCTTTCCCTGATTGTCCTTTTGGTTCAAATGTTCCTAAGAGCCAACACATGTCCTTTTTCCTAATACTCTTCATGACTTTCATTGTCAAATTTTACACCATTATACTTTTTGTGCCTTCAGGACTAGTTTATATTACCCTAAACCCTTTACATTGACATAAGTCCTCAATTTATACCTTGGAGTTTCAAAATTTATAAATTTTTCTTTAAGTACCCTATTTTTGATGGGCCATGATATCAGGTCCTCGATATTGGGTTGGCCGCAATATCGGGTCCCTACTATCAGGTACGTGATATCGCATCCTTAAAATCTATATATATGGACCACCCCCCCCCCCCCCCCCTCGCGCAAATGTCAACATCATTTGCAACTGTTCATGTGGGGGAATTTTTCAAATTTTCTTCTATGACTTGTGACTTGTGCACCTCTTAATCTACCAGCCATAACTTGCTATCTAGCACTCTGATTCTCATTCTGTTTGACCTACTTGAACCTGGAGTGTTTAGCTTAGTCATGGGGGAAGGGTACATAAATTTTTTAAAATTCATCATCATGAGAAGGACACTATCAAGGGTAATTAAGTATAAAACTAATAAGCATGTGCCAAAAACAATTTCATCTCCTCATCTATATTGGGAAATTAAACTTTGAAGTCGCCTAAGCAAAGTGGGCCAAATATTAAAAATTTTTGGGGATATTTCCATAAAAATTTCTAACTTTAAATCACATGGAATAAAAAAACAAATTTATTAAGGTAAGGAGTAAGGTATAACTTAACTTTGGTAAGCAACCTTACTAATGATTAGCCCCGTGTGATTTTAGATGGCCCCAAAGCGTGGACAACAAGAAGGTCCCTCTCAAGGTGCGTTTAAGTGACCCAGGAGAGGTAGAGGATAGGCATCTACCAAACAACATACAAAGCAGGAGGTGCAATCCTTCAGTATCCATGAAGAGACTCCTACTACTGTACAACCGGGATAGGCAGAAGGAGGAGCTGCTGCAATGCCTGAATAGGGACAACACCTCATGTTGTCCTTGGAGTGTGTTCAGGCCATTTGTGAAAGGTCCACATTAGCTACAGGGATTGTGGAATTAAGCTTCGAACCCTTCATAGAATTTGCTCCTGAGGCCATTAGGGACCAACTCAAAGCGTTCTCGTTATGGCCTATCCTCTCTGAAAGTGGTGCTTGGTACTTGGGAGAAATGTACCAGTATTGGCACAATAAGGAAGAAAGCACCACAATTGATATTTGTGGTGTGTCTGTCAATTTTTCTGCCAAGGACATTTCAAAAGTGTTAAACCTTCTGAATACAGGGCCGAAGGTTGCTCACTTGTCCACTTGCTTTGATGCTGATGCATGAAAGTTTTGGTTGGATAGGGTGTACGATAAAGAAGATAAGATATATGGAGAATTGACATTGGAAGAAAAAACCACTTCAAGATTGGTACTTATCACATCTTCCCCACAAAAGGATTAAACAGAATTTCAACATATGTAGCAAGAGGAAGTGCGTTATATATGGGAAAGGTTAATGCTAACCTAGCCCATCTATATCTCATCGAGATCTTAAGGCAGTTTGAAGAACGCAAGACAGGGAAGTTCACATTGCCCTTCCCTTGTCTCATTAGGAAGTTGTGCAAGCATGCTAGAATTCTGGGGTATACCAATGACATCCCCAGAAGAGTCCAAAATGCTTCATTTGCTAAATAGCTAAAGCCACCAGCTCCAAGGAAAAGTTCTAGTGAGACACTGGAGCCAGAGCCAGAGCAAGAGCAAGAACAAATGGTGGGGCCCATTGTAACTCAAACTGTAGGGCCTAGCCAACTTTCAAGTGCAAGGCCTAGTTGAAAACAAGAAACAGAGCCCATCACGAGCCAGCAAGGTCAACCACCGCCACCGTCGCAGGATTATTGACCGTCGATGAGCCACCTTAGGGCCATCGTTGAGATGGTCAATTGGGGGAGTCGTGATGATGCTAATCTCTTTTGCATCATCGATGATTCCATACGGCCAACTGTCTCTATAGATCGTGCATTGGGAGAGGTTTCCATTTAGATAGGAGGAGGGGAGACTGATTAGTCACAACAGATTTCAGGAAACGTTGCATCGTTTCAGGTGTAACTCGAGACTGGTGAAGGGGCCACAGTGGTGATCATGCAGCACCAGGATGTATTAGGAGCCATAGAAGTGGTCACAGACCACATCAAAGAATCCTTCAACATCCCTGTTATGCACAAATAGACTTCATAGGAGCACATGATGCTCAAACATTGGCCGGTCCCTTGATGACTCCTGCGGAGCATGAGGATGTGCTTGATTAGTTGTTGCAAACAAGATAAGTAATGACGTCCTTGTTTAATATCCCACAAGATGTCATAGTAGCACAATTAGACCTCATCTCTACCAAGGGAAAGTTGGTCATGGAAGAGATCAGGGCTGAGCATGTAGAAACAGAGTTAGCAAAACTCCAAGAGAGGCTCGTAACCATGCAAGCTACATAATGGGACCCTTCTCAATTCATTTCCACAAACCAGCTAGACACCTTCAGGATTGAGCGACTCAATAAATTATTGGTGAACAATAAAAGAGTGGTGCAGGAGAAAGAGAAGGCCAACTGGGATGCCTCCAAGGCACAAGCATAAACCTACGTGCACACCAAGGCACTCAGAGCCTTACAAGAGGAGAATAAACAACTCGCTGTTGACAATCTTTGGTTGACCATTGTGGAGAAACAAAAGAATGTTCTCGAAGAAAACTTTCAATAGCTATGAGAATAATTGGTTAGGGTCAATCAAGATATGAACCATTGGCCAAAGAAAATTGAACCCTCTCAATGGAGGAGGTACGTGCAATCCGTCAGAAAACAACCATTAAAATAAGCGCATGGCAAAATGAGGCCAAGTGACACGAAAAGTTAAGGGAGAATTTTTGAGACCAAGTGGGAATGTACAAGTAAGTTATAGAGAAGGAGATCCATATGGCCAAGGCCCACATCAATGCTTTCAGTGGTCAACACACTAATTGGCGAGCCATAATATCGGGTACGCGATATCACAGCCTAAATAATGATATCAGATACACGATATCATGACTCTTGTGTGAGCCTATAAATACACATGTAGGCACATGAGAGGAGTTAGTTTGAAAATAGTTAGTTTATTTAGTTAGTAGATAGAAGTTAGTTCATTTTTAGTTCTTCTCAACCCTTTCTCCCAGTGCATGCCCGTAGTGTGATGATTGTAATTGTATGACATCCTTTATTCAAGTGTGACATACTTGGACATGCACATGACCAGAAATAAAGATCAAGATTACTTCATCATTGTAGCATTCACTTAGTTTAATTACTTAATTGTTATCATCATTAACCCAGAATGAGTATGACTTGATCACGAGCATCTACGTGTGACTACTTCATACCCTAGTAGCGTACTTAGGCCATGTGCTTGGTAATCCTAGTGGTAGCCATGCACGAGCTTCGAGATGTGTACCAATGATCAAGGAACAAATGCTCATTGCACTTAGGCTAGCTTAGGTCCTCTCTTCCTATCTCCTCTTAGTTTAACTCTCTCCCCCCTTTCCACCTAGCTTACCTAAGATTAAGTAGCATTAATTTAGGAACACATCATACACCTCACTCTGGACTAAACCATACGTGATAAAGCAAATACTAGTCTAGGTGGGAAGACAGTGAACTGCGATCAACAAGTAACTATCTAGATACCACAACTAGCTCGTCTGTGGAGTTCAACCAGATCGTGCATGAAACGCTCGTATTTGTATGGTTGAGTGTAGAGGTATCTCACCACTCATCAATCTCTATCATTAAGAATATAACTTTTTCAGCCAAAAATATGAAAATGGCCAATAGAAGTCTTTCTACCAGCCTATGCTTTATACCTTTGTGTGACATGCTTGTGATTGGTGTTTGAATTATAAATGAATTTTATTACATGTTTGATCTATGTGCCTTGTGGATGCTTTTCTAATGATTTATCTCATATAATAATTATTTTATTAACAATGAGATATTAGCCTAGTTGTAAGACTGTTGATTTGAAAGCTCCAATTCATGAGTTTCATTTTGGTAACCAATGTTGAGTTATAAAGTTCTAATTTGACAATATATCTTTATTTCTAGGTTCCAACACTCCCATCCCCTAAATAATTATTTTATTTTGAGCCTACAGGTACTACTCCTTATAGGATTTTTTAGTAATGTCTTGGTTATTATAAGGTTTGTAATGTCTTTGTATTTTATTTAGTGTTTTATTAGGGGAATGTTGGTACCCAAAATAATCAAGACATTGGTACACCATAAGATTTATAGAAGTTTATAACTCAATACTACCTAGTAGAATTGAACTTGTGAGTTGGGGTTACAAGGCCAAGATTTGCACCACTAGGCTAACACCTCATTTTTTTAGTGTTTGATTAGAGGGTGTTAGAACCTAAAATGAGTGAAACATAAGTACACCCCAAGATTTATAAAAGCCTATAACTTAGTGCTACCTAGTAGAATTGAACTTGTAACTTAGGATTACTAGGGCAAGACTAGTGCCGCTAGGCTAACACCTCATTGTTTTTGGGGTTTTATGAGATTTTTTCATATTATTTGCTATAGAGCTCTAATATAGAATAGTATCTTCTAAATAGATATCTTTGAATTTGAACATTAGACCTTATATAATCTTTTATATAACTTACATGTCAGTGATTAAAAGGTATTTGGAGAAGTAACCTTTGGAATAGCCTATTTTTAGATCTAAAATATATACTTTAATTTTAATTTCAAGCTATATGTGTTTTACAAGCCCTAGTCTCACATTAGCATCATCCATTGGTCAAAACCTAGTGAATTGATGAGTGGTAGAGAATTCCAACACTTAACCATACAAGTCATGAGTGTTCATGCATGACCAGATAGTAATATGTAGAGAGAGAATGTAAGTATACTAGCGAGGTGACAATTTATTCATGATCATTGTCTCTTTTTGAGTTAGTGAAGTGTAAAACATATGGCTTAACTCTTAGTAAGGTATATGATGAAATGATGTTGTTAAGCTCTAAGTGTGCTAATAGTAAACAAAGTGAAAATGATTATAAATTGTATCAACTAAAAACAATGGAAACATAAAGATATTCTAGCATATTGATGATAAGTATCTAGTCCTAGCTTCTTGTACATGTCCTAGGTTGATGTAATTATTACTGGGATTACCAAGTAACTTTACCATCGAGCAAATTGAAGAAAGTCACTATTGGGTTACTAAACAATTATACTTTATGCTTGAAACTAGTTGTACTTATTTCGTCCATATTAACAAACATACTAATAGTAAATGACTTTGGAAATGTAAATGACAAAGTAAAAGTAAATGACGTTGAAAAGTAAATCTATTCTATATGTAATGTTGGAATGATGAAGAAAAATCTCAAGCTTTATTGCCATTCATGAATTGCATCTAAGAACAATCCACTCAAGGAAAGATGTCGTACAATTGTAACTCATCATACTATAGGTATTCATAACTAACTCTAAGTTTATAAGAACAAACTATAAGAATTTCTCTAAGGGTTAATAAAAACTTATCCTTTAATACAACAGTGGGCTTGTATTTATAGTGATGAGTGGCGAGGTACCCCTACACTCAACCATACGAATACGAGCATTACACACGCAATCCAATAGAACTCCAAGGACTAAGTGCTTACGCACCTTATGGAACACTTAAGGTTAATCAATCGTTGTCTTCCCTGCTTACTTGTATTGTCACGGTTGTATGGTTAAGTAAGTCTGAGGTATATGATTTGTATGTCTTTTATCTTCTTATTGCCTATGCTAAGAGAGGAAAGGGTGAAGAGACTAAGTAACTAACTTTCACTAAGTAAGCTTTAATCATCCTAGCATCAGTATCCGTTCCCACTTGCCGTACACACCTTGAACCAGTGCAACGCCACTGGGATTACCAAAAGCTATTCACTTTGCTCAGGTACAATTTGCTCGAATAAAGATCTGTTCACTTTGAGACTCCTACTCTAGGCACATGGAAATTATTCTATCTCTGGAATGGTAAAACTGCCTGTGTTTCGCTAAGGGTCTAAATCTAGATGGAGAAACAAGGGGGAGCCACATCTTATTTATAGAACTGGCGCCAAGCTACGATATCGCATCCCATCATACCCCCATGACTGAATGAAAACTTGTCCTTGAGTTTCTTACAAAATATTGGGAAGGTATGGGATTATTGACTTGAATGGAACTAATGGTGAATGAGGTGACATGTGAACGGATCATCATTACAATACATGACAAAATTAGTGTTCATGACAACAAGAGTGAACACTATATACAATTGGCATCCAGCCTTATTTGGTAGCTAAGAGAGAAGAGAGAAGAGAGAGAGAAAAGAAGAAGTCTGTTGCTACTGACACCAAGATTGTGCTTTTTGTTGTCCATCCGTAAGCGCGTCATCAATCTTGTTCCTTGCATAACTGATTCAACACCAATCCATTCCAAGGGTTCCATCCAAATCCAATCTATTGTTGTATGATTACCATATGCACACACAACACAATCTGATATTAGCAAGGATAAATGAATCATAATGCAATTGATACCTTACTTCGGTGTAAAGTCCATTGGTTGGGTTGTGATATGGCTGATACAAATCTGGAGATATAATGCTGGTGACTACCTGAGGTGTAGAGATTAAGAGAAAAATCTATAAAAATTGGACCAGGAGCCCCATGACTGAGAGCGAACCTCCAGTAGCAATAGAATGGAAAAAGATAAGGAATAAGAAGGATGAAGAAAAAGATACAACAGTAATGCCGATAAAATAGATGTCAAAAATGGAAATGAACAAAACAATTGGTGATTGCAAAAATGTTTAAAGGAAAGAAATTAATGGATGCACCAAATAGGAATGCTAGTGGGTCCTCTCCGAAGCAGGCTCATGCCCGTAATGCCCTGACAATCCCACATTCAAAGAGTCCATAGGCTCTAGGAATGTCATTTGGAGAAAAGAGTTAAAGTCCTAACCACAAAAATTTACCCAAAAAGAAAACAATGCGTCCACCAAGATATGGACTATTGATACAACTGGCAATGAGGTGATAAATGGGGAAAGAAGGATGGAAAGAAGAGAATGGAATGGAATCTCAAGAACAAGGTGATGTACAGCCCTTGTGTATTAATGGTTAATGTGACTTAGTAGATCCCATTCTAAATCCGGCCTCAACCAAACCACATTCAGTGACTTTGCATTAATATATTCGGCCCATCTATCCACTTGAAGTAACAAGAATGCCTTCACCAAAGAGCAACCACCATTCCGACGAAACGAAGGAGGAGAGAGTAAGAAGCGAGAAGGACCTTAGTTAGAGCGAACATGTTTATTTTAGTTCCATAACCAGTGCTTGTAGCCCAAATGATTATTTTGTCTAAGGGATGTGCTTTGAATTCTCACTATTTTTTTTTTGTGTTTGTGTGACAACCACACCATGCAAAGACTTATTATTTTTATTTACTCAGCTTTCTGATAATGTGGCAACGTCAGAATAGTAAGAAAACTCAAGAAGAAAACATCCAAGCACCCAAGAGAATTGCCAGCACAAGTGCATCAAATCCCTTTGAAGTCATAACCTTGTCAATCCTTGAGTCTTTCCTTAGTTTGAGAAATACCCAGTCACCGATTCATGTATAGTTGTTATTATTGGGAAAGGGACTATACAGTTCAGAGCCAAGAGAGACCATAGAAATTTATGGATGCGTGGGTGATGTGGAATAACTGCCTGTTATATATCAAAAGAACGATACCTTAGTATCAACATCATAACTTAAAGGTAAAAACCAAACATTAGCAATCAATGGATTACAGTTCATACCATCTTCGGAGCAGTTATTAAGTGACGAATCAAATAAAGTAATCAAACACACAAAGAAATGAAAAAGTATAAACAATGCTATAAAACAAAAATAAGAAAAGTTAAAGAAATTTGTAAAACAATAATGTGTAAAATAAAAATGTGTAAATCAAAAAATTCAAAAAGAACTGAGGGCCTCAAATGATTAGCATAGGTGGTTGTGTCCCCCATGACTAAGTTGAAAGGGAGAGATCTGAAATAGTGAGCGAGATCGTCCTCTCTCAAATGTGCTATGTGCATAGACTATTCTTGGTTCATGATAAGGGTTGGTCGGTTGCACACGAACTAGTATTCTTCTATCGGAGTACTCATTTGGATTTTCTAAGAGTTTCCAACTTCCCTTGATTGGTGGTTTCAGATTAAGGGTTGGAAGTTGGTGACACTCTTGCTCCATTGCATCTATGCTTTCTTCGTGGGCACAAGTTGATCCTCCAATTAGTTCCATGCATATTGGTGGGTTACTCTCTTGATTAGCTATCAACCACTGGGTGTTCTCTTGTTGTGTGGTTGCTACATATAGGCACTTTTTGTATGTTAACTTCCTGGGCACACCGATTGCATGTAGGAGATGTTGAACGCTCCTGTATGCTATCACCCTTTGTATCATTGTATGTAATGGATGGAACCTTCTTCTTCTTGATCTTTCCATAAATGTTTTCCTTAGATATTTCCAAGGAAAGATCACAGATTCCTAGGCATGCATTTTTGGTACTTAGCCATGCCCTTCCCATTATTATTGGGAAGTTCCCTTTGTCATTATTTACTTGGATCACTAGGAATTTAGCTGGGTATCACCAACCACACACAGTGGTAACGATGTCCTCCATAAATCCTAAGGGAATAGTGATGGACTAGTCAACCAATTCTAAGGGAATATTGCTCTTCTTTATTGGAGGCAGGTTCAAGGCTTTATACATTTCTTGCGATATCAAGTTGACTTTGGAACCTCAATCAAGAAGAGCCTTATGTGGTTCATTCTGAGTGACTTGGAGGTAGATTAGGGGACTTCTAGGATCAGAGAATTTCCTGGGAAGGTAACCCACCTTGATCCAGTTAGTGATAGTATGTGTTAACATAACTATATGCGTTGAGCTCTGTTGTTGGTTTGAAGGGAGCTATGAAGCGTTATTTGATGGAGGAACGTTCTGAGGCTCAACCGCTTATGGTTGTGAGAGCTTGTTTTGACTGTTGGCCCTGAAGAAAGGTCTTCTCCTTGTACGGTTGTCAGAACCAGCAGTGGGTTGAAGGTTTACAGCTCTTGTAGCATTACGTTGCTATGGTTTAGTGGGGAGTTCCCCTTGCATCGCTTGAGTGGGTGGTAGTGGAGCTATAGGTGTAAGAGTGGCGGACGGATTCACAGGATGGTATGCATGTGTTGTGTCTCTCCCAGGAGAAGGAGTCTTATAGTACTCCCGAGCTTGGTAGTGATGTTATGGGGTCACATGACTGATAGAGTCACTTTGAGAGATTGGTTGCTACACGTAATAGCCATATGGATCCGATTTCCGGTAAGGGTATTGTTGCCTTGGTGGTGGCATCCCCCATGACTATGGGTATTGCCATTGCTGGTGTTGCTCCATAGGTTGTGGCAGAGTTCCACTTGGATAATATGTTAACGGTTAGTGGAACTGCCTCGGGTTACCTTGGGATAAGGTAACTGATGGGGTGCTTACCGTTTGTTAAGTCTTGGGTTGAGTGCATACATCCCAGACTCTTGTAGATGTGAGATTATTGGGCAACATCCCTTAGGATGGTCATATTGGCAGATCTCACATCCACCATCATTGTCTGTATCTAAATCCACAACCTCTTCAGTGATAGCTAATTTACCCTTACCTTTGTTATGTGCATGGTCGAAATCCCTCTTCTTTTTCTTATCATGGTCACTACTTCGCTCCTTAGACTCCTCTACGATTTTTAAAATAGTTTCAAATCTACTATCTAAGGAGTTCCACATTTGATCTACCTTAGCTGACACTTCTGTTGTTAATTTCTGAAGTGGCAAGGTTTTCCTGCTTACCAACTCTTCGAGTAGTGACTCATCCTCCTCCTCATAGAATCTTACTCCCCTCTTTCGGATGGAAGGATCACGGTTATACTCTTCCGCACTTTCTCTCTTGCGTAGCTCTCCTTCTTCCTTAGCTACTTGCTCTAACAATCTATGAACCTCATGGGACCTAAGTTCAAATAATCTTTCTTGGGCATATGTCCCAAGGGTTCTCCTGGTTTCATGTCTTAGCCCATCTACTAGATGGCGTAGTTGATCTCGTTGTGCGTAACCATGGCCCGGGCAACGATGTATCAATGCATAATATTGGCCCATGGAAGCATCCAAGGGTTCATGATTACTGTGCTTCCATCCTTGGATCTGCTTTCTCAAGTTGGACACTCAGGAGTACGTTTGATATTTATCATTAAACAATTTTAGCATCATACTCCACCTTTGAATGGATTCTGGTTCTAAGGACCGATACCAGCTTTCTGCTTCTTTTATGAGTGTCCTTGGAAACAACTTTAATTTTTGCCACTCATTTTCAATGTTTTGCAAGGCGCAGGCATCGTGAAATGCCTGTAAGTGATTCTGCGGATCAACGTTGTATCCTCCCTCAAATCGTGGGATATTATTCATGTCTAGTCTCTTGATCCGACTATCTTTTTGGTTCCTTGTAGGTATTCTAACTACCTCCGTAATGTCTAACATGCTTCAGGTTACAAGTAGGGGTTCATCATGCTCGTCTCTCTCATGATGTCTATGATGTCTACGTAGTTCCCTACTTTCCCTTCTTCCATGTTGTGATTCCCTTAAAAGCCCTTGTCCTCGCTCTCGACTCTCTTGTCGAGGTTTCTCATTTTGCTTACCCTTGTGCTCACAGTTAGGTTCCTTATGACTGCATCCCAACGTTGAAGGAGAGGGTGAATGTTGCAATGAAGGGGAAGAGGAAGGAGAACCATCGCAATGACGAGGTTTCCTACCTTCCCTTCGATGATCTCGACCCTGATCGTGATGACGATCATAATGCTTGTCCTTATCTTGTGTTTTTGTTCTCTCATTGAACATTTGGTGTTCATGGGAATTAGAACCAGGGTTGTGTATCGTGGAGTGAAGGTTCTGATACACCACCCCCTCACTATTGTTAGGAGGGTGAACATTATTTTGTGGGTAACCTATTGAAATAGTTTCACCACCCTTAATTTCTCTTATGACGGGCGAAGCATTATGGGGTCCTTTGTCCTTCAACGATGTGTGGTAACTCTCCTGCCGTGAGTCCCGTTGACGTTGTGCTTCTGTGGGATGGTAGTCCCTTACATTGTAATCAAGTGCAACGTACTCAGCATATAATTGCAACATGCCAATTCGTGCAAGGGCACAAAGGAGCATGTTGGGGGTCACTCTATCTGGAGGCAACACTATGTTACCCTCCAAGTCTCTCCAATGCAGTTGTTTATCTTGATGGAAGACAAAGGTAAAGTCAGGTATATATTCATCGTGATGAATATATACCACACTAAATTGTTGAGGAACGAGTGATTCTTGGTTATGTATGTTGTGCCGCCGACTGTCTCTAGTGTTGGTCCTAGGCAGTGAAGTGCTTTTGTGTGGAGAAGAAGACATCTTAGTTTTGTTCGGTGTGCTATTTACCGTTATGTTGTTTTTCGTATGATTAACCCTAAGGGTTTGTTGAAGCTTCCCAACGATGTGGATGATTTCCTATGTTCTACTTAGTGCATAAACAACTAAGTCCCTGGCAATGGTGCCAATGATGAGTGGCAAGGTACCCTTACACTCAACCATACGAATATGAGCATTACACGAGCAAGTTGAACTCCAAGGACTAAGTGCTTACGCACCTTATGGAACACTTAAGGTTAATCGATCATTTTCTTCCCAGACTTACTTGTATTGTCATGGTTGTATGGTTAAGTAAGTCTGAGGTATATGATTTGTATGTCTTTTATCTTTTTATCTCCTATGCTAAGACAGGAAAGGGTGAAGAAACTAAGTAACTAACTTTCACTAACTAAGCTTTAATCGTCCTAGCATCAGTATCCGTTCCCACTTGTCGTACACACCCTGAACTAGTGCAACGCCATTGGGATTACCAAACGCTATTTGTTACTGGGTTACCAAGCGTAGCACACATGCTCGAAGCGGTCATACTAAATGCACTTAACTAGGAGTTAAGGGTTGAGAGAGATTAATTATCTAAGAAATCATTTAAGTATTTAACATTAATTAAACCCTAATTAGCTTAGTCCATGCACTGCAAGGTTTATCTAAAAGTTCATCTTTATTTTCGTACACAAATGTGTGCTTAGGTACAATTTGCTCAAATAAAGATCTGTTCACTTTGAGACTCCTACTGCAGGCACATAGAAATTATTCTATCTTTGGAATGGTAAAACTGCCAGAGTTTTGCTAAGGGTCTAGATCTAGATGGAGAAACAAGGGGGAGCCGCCTCTTATTTATAAAACTGGCGTCGAGCTGCAATATCACGTCCCATCATATAAGCATGATCATGATCCACTATATTATATCTACGATATCGTATATTGAGGTATGACAAGGAATTTGTAAATTGAGTTACACTCTCTCCTTGTAATTCTTTTTCGTTTCTTGCTACCCTGAGGGGTTGATGTGCTTCTTACAAGAAGGCATCTGTATTGAGCTTGTTGTGCTCCTATGGGTTTAAGTAGTTTTGCAATGTCAAAACACTCCAAAGTGGGGCTCAATTTTGCAAAGGTTGTGAGATTCTTGAAACCACATTTTGGGCTTGTTGGGATCTTGTGGGGTTGAGTGGTTTCATAGCAATGAAACACTCCAGAGTAGAGCTCAAAGCTTGTACAGGGTGCGATGCCCTTCAAACCACATTTTGAGTCTTTTGGGACCTTGCAAGTTTGAGAGATTTCGTAATGACAAAACTCTCCGTAGCGGAACTCAAACCTTGTAAAGCTTGTGGTGTCCTCTAAACCACATTTTGGAAGAATCATAGTCTAGAGGTATGCAAGGAATCTACCCTCTAAGAGTAGACTACCCAAGTTGGGGAACCATGTAATTCTTGTGTTTTGTGTAATGGGTGTTGCTTGCGAATTGAGGAACTTGTTTATCCTTCCCTCCCCTTCTAAGTTTTTGGTCCTCAAGCCCTTGCTAATTTTGCACAAACACCAGCCCTATGACTACTGCACATTTCCTCTAGGGAATGCCCTAACATCTATAAAATTTGAAAAAGAACTTATCTATGAGATTTGACAAGGTTTTATAACAAACTCCCAACATGATGCTAGCCCTTCTCCTTTCATATCCGAGCTTACGACTGACATTGGTAAAGTTAACTCAAGTTATTTACTTATTTACTATATTAAAAAGAAATTTAAAGCCTAGTTAAATTCATTATATAACATATAAATAAAAGAAAGTAAACATAGGAAACAATAAGTTATCTCATAGATTCATAGCCATGCACAACATAGGGAGATGTTGAAACTTGAAATAATGAAAACATAAGTACATCCTAAGATATATAGTCTAACTAGAACTTTGTAATTGAGCATTATTCACCTAAAATGAATCCATAAATTAGAGCTTTCAAATCAAGAGTCTTATCACTAGGTTAACACCCCATGATTTCAATGCACAACATTGTAATTATTGGAGTATAGCAATGAGGTGTTAACCTAGCAGGAAAACACTTGATTTGGAAGCTCTAGGTTAGGGGTTTGATTTTGGTGGGCAATGCTAAATTATATAAAGTTCTAATTAAACTATATATTTTGGTCTATACCTATGTTTCTCTTATTTTGGGTTCCAACTATTGTAGTATAATTAGTAGCTTAGCTAGTTAGCTCAAATGATTTGTACTTTGGAAGTACTAGGCTCAAAACCTAGTACTAGCATCTAATACTACCTTGGAGTCATGTTGCAAGCATAGTGTAATAGAAACTTTGAAAAAATAATTAAAAATGCAATAACTATTCAAGCATATTGTACTTTGGAAGGTGTTATTATCAAAGATCCCCAAAAAATCAAAAAAATTTAGTAACCACATTTTAGAACTACAACTTTATCTTGTACTACCTTTGTTGTATTTGCTTTCCCACTATTTTTGTAGCTACCACTGGTTACCTTCATTATTGCCACCAGTACTGCCACTACGTACCTTTATTGTAGTCTACTTTTACCATAGCCACCATTACTACCACATACCTTGTATTATTCCTATTTTACATGCTATTACTACTGCTTCCTACCTTCATCACTATTAATACCTTCCTCTACTACGAGCTACCTTCATCATAGCCACTACTACTACCGTCATCAATGTCATATACCTTGCATTGTTCCTATATCAACTATCACTACAATCACCATAACCATTGCCTACCTTCCATTGGCTAGTGTTATTACTATCATTGCCTTCCTCTACTACTACCCTATTTTATCGTAGCCATCATTGCTACCATGTACCTCATGTTATTCTTATCTTAGTTATCGCAATAGTAGCCACCATTGTTATCACTAAATATCTCCATCACAAACACATTTGTATTTTCTCTACCCTCGTTGCCATCACAGTCTTATTGAAACGATTATCTTAATTTTTTATGTACTATTTCTTTTATGTTATTTAAATGTCAATAATTTTATACATTTTGTAGTCTATTATTTACTATATTTTCTAAAACTAAATTTTCCAAATACATTGCATGCTTTTTCAGGTTGTTTTATCAATGTTGTATTTACTATATTAGTTGAACAAACAACATTCCCATTAATGCTACCACTATTGTTTGTTAGTGACAACGATTTCTTATTATTATTTGCAATTGATGTTCTTAGGTTAAGTTATTTCAAAGAGATGTGTGTCATTGTTACAGAGGTTTATGAGTTTGCTATATTTGAAATTGGTGGGTTTTCTACCTCTGAAGCAAAATAAGGAGCAATGCATCTTTCCATTCATAAAGTAATTAATGGTCATTCTTTTTTAAAAAATGTTACATTTTGTTAAAAAGCAAGTTTATAATTTTGAAAATGCCTTGAATGTATTGACTGACTTTTATGCTTAGCTTCAATGTTAAGATGATAAACTTGTTATCAAATATATTAGCATACCTTAATTTTTTGGGCGATAGGCCATTACCGATCATAATTCGGTAACGCTAATTTTTTGTATGTAACGCTAATTTTTTGTACGTAATGTTGACTAACGTTGACTTTCCCATGGGCCATTTCGGTAACGCAAGTTTGTGCACAACGATGACGTGTAACTAAAATTCCAGACAGGCTATTTCAGTAACGCAACTTTGTGAATAACGCTGACATGTAACTAAAATTCCAGATAGGCCATTTCAGTAACGCAACTTTGTGCACAATGTTGATGTGTAATAAAATTCCAGACAAGCCATTTCGGTAACGCAACTTTGTGCATAACACTGACGTGTAATAAAATTCCAAACAGGCCATTTCGGTAATGCAACTTTGTGTATAACGTTGCGGCTGAAAGCCGTGTTAGAACCATGACCTCTGCTGTAACCACGACCAACAGATCTGTCAAAGCCACGGCCTAGCCTCTTCAGCAACCATGTCACGATGTTGCATAGTCTACAATGCGAATATGCCATGGCCATCAGCTTGAGAGGGATGTAAATATCTCCGACAAGAATCACGATCATCTGGAGATGATGTGGCAGCCATACCACGGTGTTGCACAGTGGTGTACAAAGGTCACGAGATGCACAGTGGTGTACAAAGTTCACGAGATGTGCATGGGAGAGGCCGACACAGGCAGATGCACAACGTTGCCCTTAAATCCGAGTGCAGAGCAGCGAACAGAAACGCAGAAGCATTGAACAACATGAGTAGCAAACTGGAATGAAAAATGACGCAAGGGACTGTGCGAGGATTGTTCGCAAGCAAGGAGGAGGAAGTAGAGGGTCAGAAGGCTGGGTGGCGATTCTTTTTTGCATTTGCAGAAACGTTCATGGCGATGGCAGCCTTAAAGTTGGGCATTCCGAATATTCTCGCAGCGGAGGGTCCAGACCCAAGCTAAATCTTGCAAAAATCGGGCAGCGCCTGCAGAGCAGGAAGTTTGAGTTGCATAAGGTGTACTTTAAATTTTCTTGAAGTTGGTGGTGGCGTTGCGTGTGTCATGACAACAAGTTGATGGTGACCTTTTTTTTATTTTTTTATGTTTAAATCTATGGATATTGGGCCATCGCGATATGAGTTTTCCCAGATTGCAGGAGGCTCCGACGGTGGCGTCCAGGCGGCGTATATGGTCTGGCAGATTTGCTACGAAGATGATTCTTCGTCCTTTCCAGAGGACGTGGTTCAGGGCTTCTCCTGTGAATTTCAGAGATTGGAGCGCTTCCAACTTGGGCCGCATGTTTTCCTGGGTTTTGCACACGAGGAATCTTGGGCTTCTTATGCACAGCATTCTGAGCTACGAATCGCTGATGCTGAAGCTCTTCAGCAGCTAGATCGTAGCTTCGGCTCTCATGGCAGAGCCTGATTTCAAGATGTAGGCATCTCTTCTGTGAAGAATCCAGAATTCAGCATCGGACATGCCTAATGTTCTCTTCAAAAGCTCTTGCAAGGACGTTGGCCCATTGGCGTTCGAACTATTAGGGTTTTGTAGAGTGGAGAAAGATGAGGAGGTGCAAAAGAATGCTGTAACGATATGCAGACGTTGCAGAAGCAAAGGGGCAAGAAACTGCTGAGGAAGTTGCCAATGCCGCTGTTGAGATAGAAGAGGGCACTTGCAACGGTGCACATGTTGTGGGGGAATTGACTGTACAGCAACTCGTTATAACCTATGCATCAAAAGCATTCGATTCGTGGAAGCGAGGAATCGAGGATTCATGATTCTGAATGTGTTGGGTACGTGTGCCTCAAAAAAAAGTGGGTATGGGTTCGTAGTCGAGGACGTGATAGAGAAAATTTAAATATATTAACTTTTTTAAAAAATTAAATCTCATATATCATATAAAAAAGAATATAAAACAAGTACAATGTAAATTCAAAATATTGTTAATGCTTAAAAATTGCATAAAAGATTGCAATGAAACATTAAGTATTGAGTCTCATGTGTATTATAAAATATTTTAGCATTATCATATATATATATATATGATAATGTTACAAAATTATCTCTTTTTAAATCACAAAAGAGTTTCTTGCCAAAGCTTAGAAATTGTCACATTGTTCAAATTCTAATTTTAGCCTATATTTTCTCCTTGCTCTACTCTAAAGAGTAAATCTGTAAAACCTGCTTCATTTTGTTCTATGTCATTAATATCATTTGCATGGTAATCATCTTCATCAAGGATTGAATCATCAATATTAAGATTCATTGCTCCAGGAACATTAACTAAGTCAGTAGAATAACTTTCTCTATCATCAACTATTGGAACATCATCATCTTCTGGATTAACATCCCAACGAAGAGTAGGTGATTGCCTATATTTTATTTCCTTTCTTTCTTCCAATCTAATCATGCTATGAACAGATACTAATTTTTCAGCTCTTTTTGGAGTTAGACTATTTCTTTTGATCCGATGAATGAAAGAATATGTTGACCAATTTCTTTCAGCAGCAGAAGAAGATGCAACCTACATAAATGATAAAAACAAGAATAAATTTTTGCATTGTTAAAAAATTCATTTTATAAATTATTCAAAACTTCATCAATAAACAAACTCATTTGAAGCTTAAGACCTAATAGCCTATTAATCATGGTGTTTAG
This sequence comes from Gnetum montanum, assembly GCA_015680685.1. Lineage (NCBI taxonomy): Eukaryota > Viridiplantae > Streptophyta > Gnetopsida > Gnetales > Gnetaceae > Gnetum > Gnetum montanum. The sequence goes on along the minus strand of MNCI01004114.1, from coordinate 34,714 downwards.
AGAATGCATGATATATAAAACATCACTATTTCAAGTTTTCAAACATCACATTTCATAAATTAATTAAGAAAATTAATACGTATTAATATTTGTTATATGTTTAAAAAAAAACTGATCATATTACCTGAGAAAGAAGCTTCACTGCTAAAGTTTGAAGTCTAGGAGTATCTCCACCATGCAAACTCCACCATCCAGCTGGATCTTCTTGAGCTATTCCATCCATATCAAGTATAGCATCTTCACATTTAAATGCTTTTGTATGTCCTTTAGTAAATTGAAGCCATTCCTTTCTAATTAAGCTAGCCTCACAAGGTGAATATAATCGTTTAACATATTCTAAAAAACCTGTTCTTACATCAAAATCATCACAAGGCCTTGTTGGATTTTTATCTCTATGTTTTGAAGAATACCACTTAATATTTAATGCATATGCAGCCATATGCAATGGGGTATTTGTAGCATTCCATATTTTTAGAATCAATGGAAGTAACTAAGCATTATAAAAACCAAGAGAGCTATCCATTTCTATAACCCTTTTTTTAATTTCTGTTAACATATTTTCATAAACTACATAAATTTCTCCTAATGCAGGTGTATCTGTATCAGCATAACGGATGAAATCAACAATAGGTTGCAGCATGCTAACAATCCTCCTACAATATAACAAATACTTATTTTTAATAAGATATAAAGATACAAATAATAAAAAATAAAAAATTATATTTCAAATAAATTATTTCTTACTTCATTTGTTTCCACCACTCATCTGATAAAATCTTTTCTCTAACACTCTTTCCCATAGTTGTGTTGGCTTCGTCCCAGTTCTTCCATTTACTGGTTATAACCATTGTTTGTAATGATTCTTGTATCTCTTGCATTCTCTCCAACATTATGAAATATGAAGCATACCTGTTTTACAAAATTTATAATTAGTTTAGCATTAATAAATCAAATTTCTAAAAAACACACAATATAGATTTTTGTATTCTATTACCTTGTTTCTATAGGCTTTTTGAAAGTCTTATTTTTGCTACATTCCCTGAACAAGGAATTTGAATAATGATGATTGCAAATGAAAATTTGTATATCTCTTGCATCTATAATAAGCTTTTTCACCCAATCAATTTTACCAATATCACGAAGTGTATTATTTAGAGAATGAACACAACAAGGAGTCCAAAATATATTTGGATGAATCATTTCTATCATTTTTCCTGCACGTCTACAAACAGGAGCTAAATCTGTTATAATTTGAATAATGTTGCTTGAACCAATAGTTGCAATTGCTGTCTCTAATAATTTGGCTTGAAAATTAGCATATTTTATATGATTGGAGCAATCTGTAGCATTAAGAAAAAATGGTCCAAATTGACGACTAATTATAATATTAATTAATGGACATTGACAAATATCAGTCCATCCATCCATTATAATAGAACAACCACTTTGCTGCCAAAATTGCTTCCATTCCTCCAACTTTTTCATGCCAAGTTCATACCTCTCATCAAGAAGATCATTTCGAATTTTATCTTCAGTTGGAGGGATATAAGATGGACCTGCCATATAAAAATATTAGTTTTACTAATAATTTTAAATAAAAAATGATAATTTAAAATTTAAAAATATTACTTGCTTCAATGGCACAATGAATTGCCTCTTTGAATGAAGGAGTACGTGCAAGTTTAAATGGTAATCCATTTGCACAGAACATTTTTGCAATACTGACATCAGCTTTTATTTTTTTTTCAACTTGAAAACTTATTTCTGTTTGTTTAAGCACTTTTCTTTTTGCTGGTTGTACAACATCCTTTGTCTTGTTCTTACTTTCCTCTGTTCGAACACTTACAGTAATGCTCTTTATCATAGTTTTTGCTTGAAAGTAGTCATACATAGCTTTTTGAATATCAGGATATGGAAATTTACATGCAATAACATCTGTTCCTGTTTTATTTTCTAATGTCTGAAAAAAATGATAATGTATTCTTGTACCACTTACAGTGAATTCATGGCTACATACATGACACTTCCATCTTTTGCTTCCACCTCCTCCACTCCTATAAGTGTCTAATTGTGTTACGAATTGTTTTAATGGAGATTTCAAAATAAATCTACCTTTTGCAAATGGTTTCAAAATTTCCACATTACAATCTAAGACATTTTCTTCCTGCCATGCATTTTCCTCCAATAAAGTACTATCTATTTCATTTTCATTACTATCTATCTCTTGAATAAAGCTCATCTTTATGACTCTGTAAATATTAATGATAAAAATTAGAAAATGAGATATTACTGCTACTCTTCACAAAAGTTAAAATGAATTTTTAAAAAAATTACAAATAAATATACTTACCAATTACCCAAATTACTATTTATTTTTTCTTTTTCTGCTAGCAAAGAGCTTTTAGAAAAATGTCTTAAAAGCTTTAACATTAAAATGTCATTCAAAAACAAACAATAATAGAGTCAGGGAAAAATATTAAAAATACAAAATAGTGATAAATTTAAAAATAACAAGATGAAATTTGAATAAGAAATTAAAAAAAAAAAACTATAAATCATAAACAAATGTACTTCCAACCTATTGTAGGAGGATAAACAATAGGTTGCAGCATGCATTAAATCAGAAAGGAAGAAAAGAAAATAACTTCACAGGATAAACAATAGGTTGCAACATGCATTAAATCAGAAAGGGAAGAAAATAACTTCACAGGATAAACAACAGGTTTATTATAATTTGGATGAGTGGTTTAGGTAGGGTGTAAGGCTCACCCCTGATAATCAAGTCCAACCACATAAAATATTGCTACATTTTCATAGAAAAGCAATAAAATCTTTGTAAGAGCAAAGAGCTAAAAATTATAATTAACATTCAAGAAGTTGCGTTGTAAGTAAGGGTTGTAATAATAAAAGGTGCTTAATACTGTTAATTTAACTTCATAACACTATATATAAGCATTGTGGACCTGCTTTTGCCAATCACACTGAAATCGAATCTTGACTCCTAAAACCTTTTGATAGCGTTGCGTTTTAACTTCATAACGAGATGAATATGCAATGCGTGGACGTCCGTCCAAAATGAAATCAAATTTTTTTTTTTTGATGTCAAGGTTGCCAGTACTTGCCAAATAAGAACTAATTGATGAGAGACATCTCGGGATTGAGATGAAAGAGCATAAAAACTTCTTTACTAGCTCCTTAATGTAAGGCTGCAAATGCTGTATATTCGATGATCATTGGTTCTAACTTCTAACCATATCAGTGTGCTTGATAGTTGGCATACAAGCATGAGACTTAAAAAACATAGCTTTAAATAATATAAAAATATTTTTATTTACATCCATAATGAGGAGAATAATGGTATGCACTCACGGCACAACCATGTGAAGGCTCTATGCAGAAATTATGCAGTTGTGTTGAGGAATCATAGTTACCAAACAAAAAAGTTTGAAGTGGCGGAATCAGTGTCATGCATTTATTTTGCAGTAAATGGAAGTAGAAATTGAAGAATATGCTACGTAACTAGAAAAACAATGGAAGTAGAAATCGAAGAATCTGCTATGCAACTAGACAAACATATCTGAACTATTTTTTTTTCTGGCATTTTTACAAATTTACCCTTGTGCATGACTTGCAATTTTGTGTAGTTTTTACGTAAATATTTCACAGCATCACATTGCACATCAAAAAATTAGCATAACACATCAAAGTCATGTGCATACACCAAAGGAAACTAAGGCCAATGGTTCAAGCAAAACAATAAAAATCTCGTTATACTTGAAAGTTGAAACAATTTGAAATTTTTAGCATAATGCAGACATTAAATGCATCGTAAAGAAAAGATTGTATGATCTTCCTGACCCACACTAAATGTTGAGACACGCTTGATACGGAAAGCAGAAAATGGCAGCGTTCATGGCATTTGAAATTTATGTCGTCCACGTAAATACGATTTTGCTCAAAGATAGACATGGCTGCAAATAGAATAAAAGTAGAAAACTAATACCAAGCATATAAGCCAATAAAGTTTATCAGATTTTAACATTAGGAATCCCTTCCCCACGACCATTTTCACAGAGCTCTATCTACTTTTGCTGTTAGTAATGCTATCGGCAAGTTCACGACACGTTTTGGGCTTATGGGCTCGCTTTATAGAGTTGGAATAGCAGGAAATTTAGAGGCGGATCTTTGGAGTTTTCAAATTTGTTGTTGTGGGTTGAGTTCATGCCTCTTGCATGTTTCACTCCATAAAGATTTGGGAAGGATATGGTGCTGAAATTTTGTTTGAACTTTGAACAAGTGTATGCTTCGACTATTTTGTTTGCACTTGCAGAGGAAGAGAGGCCTAACAGCAATTTTGTAACCAACTGATTCCCTTCCCTTACAGGTTGTGCATTTATGACTAGCCGAAATCACGGCCATTATATGAAACTAGAGACGCAACATGAGATGGCCATGGCCCATGAATAAACATACAAAACCAATCCACTAAATAAAAATCTTTTTTCTAAAATCATCTTAATAAACTAAAACGAAAAGTAAAGATTATCAAGGAGGTAAATCTAAGCAAAATAGGCAACTCAATTGATACGAAAATCCACTAAAATCCACTGCGAGTAGATACTCCGTCCAGATTCGGCTGGAAGGAAACGATCAATTTTCCCAGGAAAGATGATGATGAATAAAAAAAATAAAAAGTATAGAATGATAGATGTAATTTCAAATCTAATAAGGCAAGTCTCCTACCCAGTCACCCAAATCAGACTGGGCAGACGAGACTCCCTTCATCAGGAGAAATGCTCATTGCCTTCTTCGTCACTGCCTGCAGATAAAAAAGTGAAGATGAAGCAAAGAATTTTAGAGTTGAAAGAGAAATAAAGCGTTTGGAGAGTCTGCGGAAGCATCCAAATCCCTATCAATGGCGGAATAGGAGGAGCGTCTGTCAATAAAAGGCAGAATAGGAGGAGCGTCTGTAAATAAAAGGTATTGGACCCGGATGCAATTTGCAGGAAACAGGTTAGATTGGACGCGATTTGTAGTAAAAATAGCTAATATTTTAATCAACAATGAATGTTTTAGTTGAGAGTTGAAAATTGGACAAAAAATTATAATTTACGTACCCAATGCGGATTTTACACGCTTCTGTACGCATGCTCGAATCCACCACGAATGATTCGTGAGATTTTATTGGGAATCGCAAATCTCCGGCACATAGGTTATAACCAATGCTAGTGAAGGCCTCGCCCAGACCCACGATGCAGTACTATGGAAGCAACCACATGGCAGACATAGGTAACTAAGCATTGATCCTGTTATGCAGTAATAATCCACAAATGCTTGCGTTTGGACTCCACCAATGTTGTAGAAACCATGGGCATTATGGCCAGGACTTGTCCTATTCGTATTCTCTGTAACTGAGTTATGCCATTGTTGTGCTTTGTTAGTTTTCTAGTGTAGGGTACGAGCAACTTATCGTAGATGGGTAAGAAGAATGTGAATGATAACATGGAAAATATTTCGAAGGATCCTGCCAGAATGGCGAAGCTGCTTTTGCCAAGCTGTCTATCAATGTTGTTTGCCTGAGGCACAGAGAAGGTGCTGAGTTGGGCCGTGGTGACCACCAACATTATGCTTCCTTCCCAGATTGTCACGATTCTTAGCACTATTTTTAGTTCTTCCACCTGCTCCACGCTGCACAGGTTCCACCCATCCACCTTTTCCTACTTATCCTCCTCTACTATTATTGTCGCTGCTTTGTTCAGAAACCTGTTGTTCATTACAAATGCTAACTATGCTGTTGCAGCACTTTGGTAAAATAAATTGCTAAAAATAGAATAAGGCTCATTACTTTTCAAATGGAGCTGTGTAAATGCTATAACGTTGTGAAACCCGTAACTTGATTCTAGAAAGTTGTTGGGAGGCGTTTCCAAGGAGTGGTTGGGAGAAAGCAAATCCACAAGAACATTTAACCTGTTCCTTTTCATTGCTGTTTTCTGAAGCTTCTTTCATATTGATGAAATATATCATATTCCTTTTATGAAATATTCTATTTACTATTCTAATTTATTTTTAAAGTCCAACCATATACTCCTGCAGAGTGTGGAATCTCAATAAACATTCATTCTAAACTCTTATGATGCTATTGACCATATACTTTAAAGATATTATTCAGCTAAGGAAGCGCGTAAATTATTCCGAGGACTTGCCAATAGTTGTTAGAGATGAGATGTGCGTGGAGTGGGATCTTACGTTCAAAGATTGGAGTTCAAATCAATTTGAGGGAGGGATTCATATTTCAAAGAAGAGTAAATTTGAAAGGCCATAGCTCTTAATTTATCATGCAGCCATTTAATCTGAGTAATTTCTACACTCTGCACTCTGTACTAACCTAGGAAATGAAAAGGCATCTTCCTTGATTGGATTGTTAAGTTGTTTGTGAGGTCCAACGATAGTGAGTGGTAGTCATTGGTGAGAGAAACTAAGCATAAAAAGTTAATGCATATTCATTTGCATTAAATAAAGGTGAAGATAGATGGACCTACAGGATTTATATATTTTTTAATGCATTTATACATTGGATATAAGATCCCCGTATCCTTTGCCTTTGCAGCTTTGGCTGCGTGGCCGCATTGCCTAAACACACTGATGAGGGGTGAAAGTCCCCGAAAACATTTTGTGTCACAACAGACGTTGTGCAATGCTTTGAGCTTTCTATTACTTTCTGTCTAACAGTGTTTCTATTTACAGTTCCTACAGTATTTCTCTCAGCCCCCCATTCTTTTCCTTGACGCACGAGATCCAACTTAAAATTTTTAAGTCCCTTAAAAATTTTAAAACCCTAAAATTTTAATGAGCGGGAGTTTCAAATTTTAATGAGCAGGAGTTTTAAATTTTAATGAGTAGGAGTTCCAAATTTTTGAAGTTGGGACACTATTTATACATGTACTGGCATGCTCATTCCCTTGCCTTTACAGCTTCGGCTGCTTGGCCGCATTGCCCAAACACACTGATGAGGGGTGAAAGTCCCCAAAAACGTTTTGTGTCATAGCAGACATTGTCAATGCTTTGAGCTTTCTATTAATTTCTGTCTAACAATGTTTCTGTTTACAGTTTCTGTAGTATTTCTCTCAACCCCCCGTTCTTTTCCTTGACGCACGAGATCCAACTTAAAATTTTTAAGTCCCTTAAAAATTTTAAAACCCTGAAATGTTTTCTCTCTATCTCGTTGCCTTGGAATTGCAAAGCCTTGCTTGACAGTGTCTTTCGCAGTCCTTTGGATTCTAACCATTTTCAAACCTTTCTATTTTTTGGTTAGGTTTTAATCCTTGTGCAGGTTCTTCACTGGTCTTGATCACGTTGCAGGATTATGCGGACCACAACATGTTTCTTCTTCATCTGTGTTTTGACAACCGCGCTGCTAACGTTGGTCCTCTTGGTTGTGGTTTCTTCTAAAGCTGTTTTCTTCAGCTTCTTCACAACCTCTGGCTATTTCTTCTCCAGCGTTGTTGTAGCTCGTCGCTCTGCTGTTGTTGAAGATCTGGTTCATTGCTGTTTTTTAGCTAGACTTCTGCATGCATGACATTCTCTGGTGTCGGACCCCTCATGTCCACCATTCAATCATAAGGGTTCCCCTATACCCTATACCCTATACCCTAAACACCCTTCGGCTCTGCCTTTAGATCCAATCTGTTGAATGTTTCATGTTTGCCTTGAAATACTACTTTGTAATAGTTTTATCAGTACATTGTCCCACCCCCATCTCGCCTTTGACGAGTGGGGTTTGTTCAAATTTTAATGAGCAGGAGTTCCAAATTTTAATGAGTGGGAGTTTCAAATTTTAATGAGCGGGAGTTTTAAATTTTAATGAGTGGGAGTTCCAAATTTTAATGAGCGGGAGTTCCAAATTTTAATGAGCGGGAGTTTCAAATTTTAATGAGCGGGAGCTTTAAATTTTAATGAGTGGGAGTTTCAAATTTTAATGAGCAGGAGTTCCAAATTTTTGAAGTTGGGACACTATTAATACATGTACTGGCATGCTCATTCCCTTGCCTTTGCAGCTTCGGCTACCTGGCCGCATTGCCTAAACACACTGATGAGGGGTGAAAGTCCCCGAAAACATTTTGTGTCACAACAGACGTTGTACAATGCTTTGAGCTTTTTATTAATTTCTGTCTAACAGTGTTTCTATTTACAGTATCTGCAATATTTCTTTCAGTGCCCCCGTTCTTTTCCTTGACGCACGAGATCCAACTTAAAATTTTTAAGTCCCTAAAAAATTTAAAAACCCTGAAATGTTTTCTCTCTATCTCGTTGCCTTGGAATTGCAGAGCCTTGCTTGACAGCATCCTTCGCTGTCCTTTGGATTCTAACCATTTTCAGACCTTTCTGTTTTTTGGTTAGGTTTTAATCCTTGTGCAAGTTCTTCACGGGTTCTGATCGGGTTGCAGGATTATGCGAACCACAACATGTTTCTTCTTGATCTGTGTTTTGACAACCGCCCTGCTGACGTTGGTCCTCTTGGTTATGGTTTCTTCTGAAGTTGTTTTCTTCAGCTTCTTCACAACCTCTGGCTGTTTCTTCTCCGGCGTCGTTGTAGCTCGTTGCTCCGTTGCTGTTGAAGATCTAATTCGTTGCTATTTTTCAGCCGAACTTCTGCGTGCATGACATTCTTTGGTGTCGGACTCCTCATGTCCACCATTCAATCATGAGGATTCCCCTATACCCTATACCCTAAACACCCTTCGACTTTGCCTTTAGATCTGATCTATTGAATGTTTCATGTTCGCCTTGAAATACTGCTTTGTAATAGTTTTATCAATACATTGTCCCACCCCCATCTCGCCTTTGACGAGTGGGGTCCGTTCAAAGTTTAATGAGCGGGAGTTCCAAATTTTTGAAGTTGGGACACTATTTATACATGTACTGGCATGCTCATTCCCTTGCCTTTGCAGCTTCGGCTGCCTGGCCGCATTGCCTAAACACACTGATGAGGGGTGAAAGTCCCCGAAAACGTTTTGTGTCACAACAGACATTTTGCAATGCTTTGAGCTTTCTATTAATTTCTGTGTAACAGTGTTTCTGTTTACAATTTTTGCAGTATTACTCTTAGTCCCTTAAAAAAATTTTAAAACCTTGAAAGTAATCTCATCTATGAATAAAACACTAATGTAGCTCGTTGGTTGAGGTGTGTTCTATGTTATCAAGTCTCAATTCATCAATTATTTGGATAGTGAGCCCATTACGCCCACTCATCCATTCTACAAATAAGCGATTCTATTCGAGGGTATAGTGATATTCTTGACATTCTTAAAACTTAAAATTAATTTTGTGTTCATTGTACCCAGAATGAAGAAGGATGGACCAAGAGGGAATGATTAGAGTGTGACATCAAGGGAACTTGATGCTTCTCTTTGGTGACGTCTGTGGGAGTTATCATGCAACATAGTTGTACTAAGATCCTTGTAGATCTAACGAGAAATGGGAGTAAGAGTAATCAAAAGGGCACTCAAAAATCCAATGCTGTTCTAGGGGGTTCCACTAGAAAGACATCCACCCATGCCTGAAGGTTGGCAACTTCTCTAGATTCAGTGATTGAAAAAAAAAAGAGAAGAAGAAAAGAAAACGAAAAGAAAAGTGCCACAAAACAAAAATCACTCCTCCCTTGAACAAAACGCCAAGTGATCGTACGCCTTGTTGTTATGGTACTCTCATAGTTACTCATCATGGGATGAAACAATGCGATGTCACTGATTAGAGAAATGGACTTGGTCCTGATCTTGGAACGACGGGTTAATGACACCTTAATCATGCTTTACACGCAGGATTCACTGTGCCCTGGGTCAGTTACCTCATGTCCCAATCTCTACAATCCCATCTGTAGTTCATCTCATCTCACTATTCGTGTAATTGTAGCTCGTGTCATGTGTAATGTAGAATTCTTACCTCATTCCGGTGATATTGACATGTGTGTGTTTTGTGGAATCAGTGCAAATTACATTTAGCCCTTCTAGTACCCACAGACACTTTTAAGTGTGGTTACACAAGGGCATTATAGGTTGAAACCTGCTTTGGGGAGGACCCACTTGTGTAATCTTTTGTAATTTTCACTCATGACGCAATTCACACACACCATTTATTACCCTTAGCATATTGCCACCAATTTTCTTTCCCTTATTACTATCCCTCCGATTCAACATTCCTATGAACCATCACATAGCCTTTTTCTCTACCATCTGAGGTCCTTATTGATAAATTCCACATCATCATAATTATTTGTGCCTTTAGAACTAATTCAATTACCCTAGAACCTCTTAACAATAGCTCCATGTCCTTAATTCCCATTTTTAATTCCAAAAATACCTTAAAAAATTTAGTATCTTTCATTGTACCCAATATCACTAGGGCCGTGATATCGCGCACGCGATGTATCGTACGCGATATNATCGCATTCCGTCCAGCTAGCAAAAGATGAGCCCCCCCCCCCCACGCAACACTTAGCATCATTTTCCACAAATCATATGTGGGAGTTTTTTGAATTTTTCGCTATGACTTGCGAGTGTGACACCCTTGCTTTTCTACCTATATCTCGCTCGCTGGTACTTCGATTTTTATTTTGTCTGAACCTAATTGAACCTGGAGTGTTCAGCTTAGTCGTGGAGAAGGGACATATGCCGAATAGCGCATAACTTTTTTGGAATTTTTCATTACCCAAAGAACATTATCAAGGGTAATTAGTTGTAAAATTAAGAATAAAATGTGTCAAAAACAATTTCATCCCCTTATTTACATTGGAAAACTAAAATTGGAAAACACCTAAGTAAAAAGGACCCACTATTATAATATTCTGGGAAACATCACATGGAGATAAAATAAATTAATTAATTAAGGCAAGTAGTAAGGTATAACTTAACTTCAGAAACAACCGTACTAAAGCTTGGCCCCGTGTGATTGCAGATGGCCCCAAAACATAAACAACAGGAAGGTCCTGCTCAAGGTGGAAGCAAACGACCTAGGAGAGGCGAAGAACAAGTCCCTACCAGACAACATGAGGAGCAGGAGGAACAATCCTTTAGCATTCATCAAGACGACCCTCCTATTGTACAGTCTGGGCAAGCAGAAGGAGGAGTTGCTGCACCACCTGAACAGGGAGAACATCTCACGTTGCCCCAGGATTATGTTTAGGCTATTCACGAAAGGTCCACATTCACTGCAGTGATTGTGGAATTAAACTTTGAATCCTTCGTAGAGTTTGCTCTTGAGGCTGTTAGCGACCACCTCAAAGTATCTCCCTTATGGCCTACCATCTCTAAAAGCGATGCCTGGTACCTAGGGGAGACATACTAATTTTGGCACAACAGAGAACAAGGCACCACTATTAATATTTGTGGTGTGACAGTCAGTTTCTCTATGTAGGCCATTTCGAAAGTACTAAACATTTCAAATATAAGGCTCCAGGTTGCTCAGTTGTCTACCCATTCAGACCCCGATGTGCGACGAGTTTGGTTGGAAAGGGCGTATGGCAGGGATAAGACATTTGGAGAGTTGACGATGGAAGAGAGGATCTATTTCAAAATTGGAATGTATCACCTCTTCCCCACAAAGGGCCTGAAAAGGATTTCAACACATGCGGCAAGAGGTTGTGTAGTACTGATGGGGAAGGTTAATGCTAACCTGCCTCATCTATACCTTACAAATATCCTAAGGCAGTTCTAGGAATGAAAGACAAGGAAGATGGTTTTGCCTTTCCCTTGCCTTATCAGAAAGCTATGCTGACGTGTTGGTATCAGGGGGTACACTAATGATGTCCTTCAAAAAGCCCAAAATGCTTCATATGCTGAATTGTTAAAGCCACCAGCCGCAAGGAAAATCACTAGTCAGACGCTGAGACCAGAACAAGAAGAAGAACAAATGGCTGAACCAACTGCAACTCAACTTGTAGGACTCAGCCAATTTCCAAGTACGGGACCCAGCCAATAACAAGAAGCAGAGCCTAGCACGGGCCAGGATCAACCATCGCCGCCGCAAGATTACAGATCGTCGATGAGCCATTTCAGGGCCATCGTTGATACAGTTAGTTGGGGAAGTCGTGATTATGCAAATCTCTTCCGCATCATTGACAATGTCATACAGCCCATGGTTTCTTTGGATCGTGCAAGGGGTGAGGTGTCCATCCACATAGGAGGAGGGGAGAGTATTTGGTCACAACAAATCTTAGGAAACGCTGCATCTCTCCAAGTGCAATTAGAAACTGGTGAAGGGGCCACAGTGGTGGTCATGCAACACCAGGATGTAGCGGGAGCCATAGAAGTGGTCGCAGACCACATTAAAGAATCGTTCAATGTACCTCTTGTACCATCGACAGATCTCACGAGAGCACGGGATGCTCAAACTTTGGCCGGAACCTCAATGACTCCTGCGAAACATGAGGACGTGCTTGATCAATTGCTATAAATAGGACAAATAATGATGTCCCTGTTTGACATCCCTCAAGATGTTACAGCAATTCAATCAGACCTCATTTCCACTAAGGCAAAGCTGGTCTTAACAGAAGTGAGGGCCGAGCATGCTAAAGAAGAGGTGCAGAAATTACAAGAAAAGCTCATAGCCCTACAAGCAACACAATGGGACCCTTTGCAAATTGTTCCCAAAGACCAACTAGACAATTTCAAACCTGAGCAACTAACCAAGCTATTAACGGAGAATAAAAAGGTGGCTGAAGAAAAAGAGAAGGCTGTTTGGGATTCCTCTGTAGCACAGGCACAAACTCATGCACATATCAAGGCACTCAAAGCCTTACAGGAGGAAAACAAGCAGCTTGTTGCTGACAACCTTCAATTGATCGCTATGGAGAAGCAAAAGAATGTTCTCGAAGAACATTTTCATCAGCTGCGAGAATAATTCATCCAGGTCAACCAAGACACGAGCCGTTTAGCTAAGGAGAATTGAATCCTCTCAATGGAGGAGATACGTGCCATCTACTAAAAGATAGCTATCGAAATAAGCGCATGGCAAAATGAGGCTAAACGGCATGAAAAGCTAAAGGAGCACTTTGGGGACCACGTGGGGATGTACAAACAGATCCTTGAGAAGGAGATCCATATGGCCAAGGCCCACATTAATGCTATCAGTGCTCAACACACTGACTAGTGGGCCATATTGGACACATATATACATTTGCCCACCATGTAGAAGTTAAGAACCAGGACTTGTAGATCCAAGATCTTACAGAATACATGGAGTTGACAAACTTGAGGTATGCCAACGTTACCATGTTAACAGGAGGGCGCCTGAGAACAGAGATCAAGCAACAAGTAGCTACCACCCACATCAAATATGAAACGGAATTTGCAGAACGCAAAAAGATGTTGCAAAAATTGAAGATTGCAAATTTTGAACTTGAGGTGGTGAAAGTAAGCTACCAACGACAAAAAGGTGTCACAACAGATTTGGCTCAATGGCTTGTGAATTTTCAAGAACACAAAGATAAAGCCAAAGCCTACGAAGAGGAACGACGGGTGTTTGTGGCTTGGTATGTCAAGGCCAATCAAATTTTTTCACAACTACCTTGCCCATGGGAAGTGCCAACTCCATCAAACATCAAAACATTAGCATGGACAGCACAGGATCCCCAGACCAAAAAGGAGAAACTCTAGGTCATACTTCAACGCCATCAAGCCTCAAGACCTGGAGCACAAGACAAGGAGAAAGCACCTATGGACATGCACATGACCAGCAATAAAGATCGAGATTACTTCATCATTGAAGCATTCACTTAGCTTAATCATTTAATTAATTGTTATTTACTGCTTTCTTAGTTAATATCTTCTCACCCTAAACTCTTGTTAAATGCGGAATGAGTACGACTTGATTATGAGCATTTAGGTGTGACTACTTGGTAACCTAGTAGCGTACCTAGGATCTATGCTTGGTAATCCCAGTGGTAGTCGTGCACAAAGTCCAAGATGTGTACGGATGATTGAGGAATGGATGCTCATCACACTTAGGCTAGCTTAGATTCTTTCTCACCCTTTCTCTCTTAGCTTAGTTAATATTCTCTTGCATTGTCTTTAGGAGTAGCATTAGCATAGAACACATCATACACCTCACTCTGGACTAAGCCATACGTGACAAAGTTAACACTAGACCAGGTGGGAAGACAACGAACTGCAACCTAAGGCTAATTGTCTGGATGTCACAACTAGTCCGTTTGTGGAGTTTGATTGGATCGTGCGTGTAACACTCGTATTCGTATGGTTGAGTGTAGGGGTACCTTGCCACTCATCACCAACCCTCTCGAGGGTTGAAGAGGAAGAGAGAAGAGCCAATGATTATGAACAGTCATCATCGTGTGGTACTGCTGCATCATCCTTGGTAAAGATAGTCCTACTTCTAGTCCATGCTTCCCACTATAATCACAACAAAATCATGAATTAGTATGCAATGTGTAACACATAGTTGTTAAATGGCTTGTCTCATTGGTGGTTACACTAAGCTAGGTTGTGATTGTGGTAGATTGATTCCTCTAGGAGTGTTAGCAGGAAGGTTGACAAATAGGGTAAAATAGATAAGCTGTCCATTAAATTTGAAAAGGTTCTACACAAGAAAATATTTGAAGACGGTGTAAGAATTCACAACATTAAAAAGGAAAGTTCATTGAAAAATGTTATGAAGATGTGCACAATTGGATGTCATTGATGAGGTAAACAAAAGGATTTGATTGTAAGAGTGTCTAAGGGTAAAGAACTTAACTAATCCAACCAAAAGATATGCAAGTGGGTCCTTCCCAAAACAAGCACAGGCCTTTTACGCCTTTGCATAACTTCAAACCAAGGAGTTCATGGACTTCATTAATAATTAATGATTATGGAAGGTTAAGTACAAAAACCCAAAAAAACTACCTAAGAATTCAAACACATCAAACCAGGACATCAAACAAGAACATGTAATTGGTAGTGAGATGAGACATGGAAAGCATATATGGATGAGAGAGAGTGGAATGGAGTTCCTGATTAAGGTCACATAAAGTCCTTTGTGAATTTTCTAGTTAAATGACTTGATAAGATCCATCATTAGTCCAAACAAAAACCAACCTCATTCAATGATATCACATCACCATTCTAAGACCAGTCCATCCCCCTGAGACACAACAGTGCTCCCACAGAACAACCACTATTCCTTATTAGAGAAGAAAAAAGAAGTAGGAAGTGAGGAAGGGCCTTAGTTCGAGGGGACCTTCAAGCATGGGTAACATGTCTTTCTAGTCCCATAACTAGTGCTTGTAGCCCATTTATTTTGTCTAAGGGGTGTGCTTTAAATTCTCATCAATTTTTTTGAAATGGGAACCACACCATGCAAAGACGTATGTGTTTATTTTGTCTATGGGATGTGCTTTGAATTCCCATCGATTTTTTTTTGACATGGGAACCACACCATGCAAAGACATATGCGTTTATTTTGTCTAAGGGGTGTGCTTTGAATTCCCATCATTTTTTTTTGAAATGGGAACCACACCATGCAAATATGTATTCAACTTCCTTTTATTGGTCAACATGGAATGGTAAGAAATCCATGAAAACACATATGCACCTAGGGAAACAGAAAGGCACAAATAATACCTTGAAGTCACACCCTATTCAAACCTTTGAATCCTTTCCATTTTTGAAAACTACCAAAGTCACAAATTTGTTAAAGTTTTGTTAATGAAAAAGGAACTGCATGTTTCCAGAACAAGGAAAACCATAGAGTTTGTGGATGGATGGATGTTGTGAACTCATTTCCTATTACATGAAAAAGAAACCATGTCCTACTCATCTGTAACAAAATTCAAAGCCACAATTTAGACACCAACAATCAAATAAGAAAATAGTACATACCATCATCAAGCAACACATTACCAGTGTGCCTAGCACTTATTAATAAAAATTTAGAAAATCACACCAAAATGAAATAAAAGAAAATATAAAAGAAATTGTAAAATTTTTAAGAAATAGCAAATGTACTAATGATGGTGTAAAATAAAAATTAGAAAAATTAATAATAGGAAAACAAAAAGATGTAAAATATAGAATGTGTAAAACAAAAAATGTGTAAAACAAAAAGTTGAAAAATTGAGGAGTTGCTTATATATTTAGCATGGATGGCCATCTTCCCCCTGACTAAGTTGAAAGGAGGAGATTCGAAATATGGAGCATGGTTGTTCATCTAATGAGGCATTTGTTGTATTAGCTGGATTATGCTCATGGAAAGGTTTGATTTGTTGGATGTTGACCAGCTATTTCTTGTATGGTCTCTCAGGTTTGTAGATCATCATGGCCTGAGAAGAAAAAGTTTCATAAATGATGTAAGGTCCTTCCCACAATGTTTGGAACTTAGTTTGTTGAGGAACGTGTGCGGGATTCCAATAGAGAACCTTATCTCCCAGTTGAAATTTGACTTTTCTAATTTTAAGGTCATGGCACTTTTTGTTGTAGGCCTTGTACAACTCATTAGATGATAGGGCCACCAATCAATTTTTGTCTAGTAGGTTAAGATTCATTAGTTTTTCTTTTTGTGCTAGACTAAAGTCAAGGTTGAGGTCACAGGCTATTAAAAGTGTATGGAGCTTAGATTGAATAGGAAGTGTTGGTAATTTTCCGTACACAAGCTCATAGGGAGAATAACCTATAGGAAGTTTCCATGTTGAGGAGTAGGCCTAAAGGGCATCTAATGAGTGGCTAAGTACCCCTACACTCAACCATACGAATACAAACGTTCACGCACGATCCGATCGAACTCTGAAGATGGGCTAGTTGTGGTATTTAGATAGTTACACATTGATCACAGTTTGCTGTCTTCCCACTTGGACTAGTATTTGCTTTATCACGTATGGTTTAGTCCAGAGTGAGGTGTATGATATGACTTCTAAACTAGTGCTATTCCTAGAGGCCATGGAAAATAACTTTGTTTTAAGCTAAGAGGAAGTGGGAGAAGAGAATCTAAGTTAGCATAAGTGCGATGAGCATCCATCCTTAATCATTTGTACACATCTTGGACCTTGTGTACTACTTCTAGGATTACCAAGTATATATTACTTGAGTGCTCCTAGATATGCTACTAGGTTACCAAGTAGTCACACTTAAATGCTCATGATTAAGTCGTATTGATTCCACGTTTAATAATAGGGATAGTAAAGGAAGGTAAAGAAACATTAATTAAGAAAGTAAAAAAGAACAATAATAATTAAGCAATTAAAACTAAGTGAATGCTACAATGATGAAGTAATCTTGATCTTTATTGCTAGTCATGTGTGTGTCCAAGTACGTCACACTTAAATAAAAGTTCCATACAATTACAATGATCACACTATGGGCATGCATTGGGGAAAGGATTGAGATGAACTAAAAATGAACAAAAAGGACTCTACTCTAACACTAACTTACTCTCCCCCTTTTTGTGCACCTAAATGTGGTATTTATAAGCTTACACAGGAATCACGATATCGTTATCCGGGCCTCGATATAACATACCTGATATCAAGGATCCGATATCGAGGGCCCAATATCAAGGGTATGATATCAAGGGTCTAATATCAAGGGTTCGATATCAAGGGTCCAATATCAAGGGTCTGATATCAAGGGTTTGATATCAAGGGTCCGATATCATGGGTCCGATATTAAGGGTCTGATATTGGCACTTGGTAAACCATGATTCATCATACCCCCACAACTGAATAAAAACTCGTCCTTGAGTTAAAGAAAGTGAGGAACAAGTTCATTCAATTACAAACAAGGGATAGGTATGAGATTATTGAATGACCATGGACTATTTCATGCCGTAGTGTGGGATTACACAAAATTTGGACACAGACACAAAATACAAAACTTATGGAACTCATGGGATTCTCAGTGGTGGTGGCTCCTCCATGGGTGCCTCTATTTTGTCCTGCACTCCAAGCTTCTGAGATTGAAACCATTGAAGAAGTGCCTGACATTTCTCCTTTTCTATTTGAGGATTATGAGCCATCCATGCTGATGTTCCAATGTTTGTTGGAGTTGACACTTCCCATGGACACGGTAGCTACAGGAACACTTGATTGGCCTTGACATGCCATGCTATAAATAGCCATTGTTCCTCTTCATAGGCTCGAGCCTTGACCTCTACACCTTTTGCTTGGCCAGATTATGCAGTGACAAGAGTTCCCTAATGGATGCTGAATGATTGTGCCTCCTACTCTGCATGTTCCACATGAGGTCCTTGGCCTCTGGCTCCCCCTAGGCATTCAGTTGCACCTTGAGAAGGTCCTCCTTGTTGTCCTCTTTTAGGGGCCATCTATAATCACATAAAGATTAATTGTTAGTAAGGTTATTGAAAGAAGTTCAATTATTTCATACCTTACTCATTGCCTTTAATAAATGTTGAATTCTTTGCTAAGTGTGATTTTAGAGTTAGAAATTTTTTCAAGGAAGTTGCCTTAAAAGTTTAATGTTGGACCTAATTTATTTAGGTGACACATAAAAGGACATGTAATGGTTTTGAGGAACATTTGATAAAGTGACGACAAAGGAAAGAATAGATTTTGTAATGAAGTACTCAAAGGGTATAAAATGATGTGGTGATGTGCAACAAGTACAAATTACAAAACTCACGCAAGTGGGTCCTCCCCAAAGCAAGTTCCTACCTATCATGCCCATACGTAACTACACCTTAAAATGTCCTTAGGCACTAGAAGGGTTAAATGTAATCCACACTAGCTCCACAAAACACACACATGTAGATACCACCATGATGAGGTATGAATTTAATGCTACATAAGACACGAGTCACAAATACATAAACAATGAGATGGGATGGATCGTAGAGGGGATTGCAAAGATTGGGACATGAGGTAACTAATGCGGGGCACAATGAATCCTGAGTGTAGGACGTGATTAATGTGTCATTAGCCTATCGCTCCAAAATCAAGATCAAGTTCATTTCTTCGATCAGTGACATCGCATTGTTTCATCCAATGATGGACAACAATAAGAGCATCATGACAGCAAGGCATATGATCACTTGGCATTTTGTTAAAGGGAGGAGTGATTCGGAATTTTTGTGTGGCACATTTGTGTTTTTCTGGTCGCTTTGGCACACTTTATCTTCTTTCTCTTTTTTTTTTATTACGTAATCCAGAGAAGCTACCTACCTTCAGGCATGGATGCATGTCTTTCCAGTGGGACCCCCTAGAATAGCATTGGGGGATTTTTTTTTATTGAGTGCCTTTATTACTTTTACTCACATTTTTTGTTAGATCTACAAGGATCTTAGTACAACTAGGCTACATGATAACTCCTACAAATATCACCAAAGAGAATCCACAAGTCCCCTTGATATCACACCTTGGTCATTCCCTCTTAGTCCATCATTTTTTGCTCTAGGCATAGTGAGCACAAAATTACTTTAAGTTTTAATGATGTCAAGAATATCATTGGACCCAGAGTAGAACCTCTTATTAATAGAATGGGTGGGTGGATGTGATGGGCTCGCTGTCTAAGTAATTAGTCACCTAAGACTTGATAGCATAGAACAACACCTCAACCAACGAGTCACATGAGTGTTTTTTTCATAGATGAGATTACCCATAAAAAGATAAAAAGATAAAACAATAAATAAGAAGATGAACCAATTAATAAAAAGATAAAACAAAAAATTTGAAAGATGAAAAACTGGAAAATAAAAAGTTGTAAAATTAAAGAAAAGAAAAAACATTTATTAATTTTGTTTGTTAGAATGGAGGATATCCCCCATAAGTAAACTTCTGATCATAGTGAGAATTAATAAATGGAAGGGTTGGATCCATGCATTTCAGAAATATTGGGACCTAGTCATATCCAAACCACTGGTTGTCTTTTGATGCTATGGTTGGAATGTACCCAAATTGGGGTGCACACACTGTATTAAAGTTAACATAGTGGGGCAAGTTAGAAGATGAGTTTAATTGATACGGAGTTGAGCCACTATGGCACCCTTGATCATAAGATGGTATGCAAGGATCGATATGTCTTCCTACGTGGCTATATTCATTGGGCCATATGGTTGTTAGAGTATTGATTGGTCGCCCTGATAAGGTAACATGAGGTGTTGGGTTTGAGGAGAAAGATGCACCACAATGTTGAACTTGTGCTAAGTGAGAGGATGCAGTGGTCTCGGAACTATGTTGTTCCTTTGTACAGTCATGTCTAAAGAAGGGACACCTTCAATGTTGTCGAGGATTTCCATTGCAGTTGACAGTAGCAGCATAAGTAACGTTCTTGGGTTGATGCTGTGGTGCAGAACCTTCTAGTACTATTGGTGGTGATGTAGAAGGAGGTGAAGGATGTGAATATTGAGGGTAAGGAGAAGTATAAGGAACATGAGGTGGTGATCTTGTGGGAGACGACATGGGTTGATAGTATTTAGGAGAATGATAATGATGTGGTGAGATAGAGGATGTTGACCTAGTTGGGGAAATAGGATGCTGAACCTGATAAGCACTTGGGTTCGGATCATATGAAGGGTGTGACCAGTTTGAGGGTGGCCTCCCCCACAACTAGGATTTTTCCCACTATGATTGAACATAGTATTTTTGTATGAACTCTGGATGTAACATTCTTCCCCAATGCTCATGTAAATGTGACAAGATTGGTCATTGACCTTTGGGGTGATCGTATAGGAAAATGTTACATTGATACATATGATTAGCAGTTGAGTTCTTATTCTCTTCAACCCTTCTTTTTGATTGTCTAAGGGTGTTTTTTCTTGCTTCTTGGTTCGTCATGGTTCTACCTCTAATAGTGTTGGCATATTCTCCACAGTTTTCATATATTCATTCTGTCATCTTATTAATCTTTGCCTCAATTTCATCTAGTGATTGTAGTATTGGCAAAGATGATTCCACCTTCTTGGGGTGAGTTGATTTCTCCTCTTCATGATCATGGACCTTTGCTAATTTGAGATTTTGGTCTTGTTGAGAGCTTTTAACATTCTCCCATTTAGCCATTCCTCCTTCTTCTTTTACTACCCACTTAATAAGCTCTTGGAATTGGTGGGTTCTTAGCTCGTATAATTGACCTCAAGCATACATCCCCAAGGTCTCCCTTGTTTCATTACAAAGCCCATCCATGATGTGATACATTAGCCTTTCCTCAAAGAACCAATGTCCTAGGCATTTGCTTAACAAAGAGTAGTATCTTTCTAAGGCCATGTCCAAGGGTTCATGTTGTCCCTATTTCCAGTCTTGGATTTGTCTCCTCAAGGTTGACACTCTTGCATAGGTTTGATATCTTTCATTAAATAGTTCCACCATTGTTGGCCAACGTCAAATTGATTTTGGTTTTAAAGACCTATACCATACTTTTGCTTGGCCAATGAGTGTCGTAGGAAAGAACTTAAGTTTTTGTCCTTCATTATCAGTATTGTTCCATACACAGGCATCATGGAAGGCTTGTAAATGATGTTATGGATCTAAATCATAGCCTCCTAAAAATTTGGGAAATGTTTAAATGAAGCCTGGGTAGATGTCTTTTCTTACGATGCCTATGGGATATTCAAACAACCTCTTGTATATGCATTAGGCTCTTAGTGGCCAGTAGGGGTTCATCGTCACTAGGTAGATTATGAGTTTGTAAGTTGGGACAGTGTTGTCTTTGTTGATGTACATAAGAGACCCCTACATAGGATTGAGTACTTTAAACTTTGTCTTCATCATCATATAATTCGTTGGTTCTCCAATGAATTGCCTTACTAGTTGTTGTGTTGTCATAGTCTTGTGAGAGAGACATTGTTGTGAATTGTGTGTGACTTAGTTGAAATTAATTTCTTTTCTAAAAGATATATCATGAATACTTTGTTATAGCGATTTTGTATGATATAACTAATCTAGATAACTAACACTATCCCCAACAGGGGTGCCAATGATGAGTGGCTAGGTACCCCTACACTCAACCATATGAATATGAGTGTTCATGCATGATTCGGTTGGACTCCGCACACGGGCTAGTTGTGGTATCTAGATAGTTACACGTTGATCATAGTTTGCTGTCTTCCCACCTAGACTAGTATTTGCTTTGTCACATATGGTTTAGTCTAGAGTGAGATGTATGATATGACTGCTAAACTAGTGCTACTCCTAGAGGCCATGGAAAATAACTTTGTTTTAAGCTAAGAGGGAGTGGAAGAAGAGAATCTAAGCTAGCCTAAGTGTGATGAGCATCCATCCTTAATCATTCATACACATTTTGGACCTCATGTACTACTTCTGGGATTACCAAGCATATATTACTTGAGCTCTCCTAGATATGCTACTAGGTTACCAAGTAGTCACACTTAAATGCTCGTGATTAAGTCATGCTGATTCCACGTTTAATAACAGAGATAGTAAAGGAAGGTAAAGAAACATTAATTAAGAAAGAAATAAATAACAATAACAATTAAGTAATTAAAACTAAGTGAATGTTGCAATGATGAAGTAATTTCAATCTTTATTGTCGGTCATATGCATGTCCAAGTACGTCACACTTGAATAAAGGTTTCGTACAATTACAATCATCACACTATGGGCATGCACTGGGGAAACGATTGAGAGGAACTAAAAATGAATAAAAATGACTCTACTCTAACACTTACTTACTCTCCCCTTTCTTATACACCTAAATGTGGTATTTATAGGCTTACATGAGAACCACGATATTGTGTATCCGATGTCGTTATCCAGGCCACAATATTGTGTACTCGATATCGAGGGTCTGATATTGGGGGCCCGATATCACGAGTTTGATATCAAGGGTTCAATATTAGGGGTTCGATATCAAGGGTCCGATATTAGCACTTGACAAACCATGATTCATCATACCCCCACAATTGAATAACAACTTGTTCTCGAGTCAAAGAAAGTGAGGAACAAGTTCATTCAATTACAAATAAGGGATAGGTATGAGATTATTGAATGACCATGGACTGTTTCATGCCGTAGTGTGGGATTACATAAAATTTGGACATAGACACAAAATACAAAACTTATGGAACTCATGGGGTTCCATATGGATCAGGTTTTTTGTAAGGGTATTGTTGCCTTGGTGGTGCCAGTGCCCATGATTGTCGTTGCTGCGAGTATTAATTCTACTCATATGGTTACGATGGAGTTTCGCTCGGATAATATTGCTGTTGTTGGTGGAACTACCTACAATTACCTTAAGGATAAGGTAGTCTTCTAGGTGTTTACCTTTGTGTTAGTCGTGGATTCAAAGCATACATCCCAGACTCCTGTAAATGTGACACTATGGGGCAACATCCCTTAAGATGTTCATACTGGCAAATGTCACATCCACCATCATCATTTGATTCACTTTCTGCAACTTTTTCTATTGCAATAATCTTGCCCTTACCCTTTTGATAGGCAGATTCAACTTCCTTGCACCTCTTGTGCTCACGATCACTACCTTGTCCTTTGGACTCTTTAGCAATTTTTAGGATAGCTTGAAATTTACTATCCATGGAGGTGCATAACTAATAAACCTTAGTTGTCATTTTGGATTGAAATTTTTGAAGCTGTAAGGCTTTTCTATTCGACACCTCGTCAAGTGTTGAATTCTTCCTCACTATCACAAAATTGAACCTCCCTCTTGCGAATGGAAGGATCATAATTATATTCTTCTACACTTTCTCTTTTTCTTAATTCACCCTCCTCTTTAGCTACCTGCTCAATTAGTCTTTGTATATGATGGGCACTTAATTTTGATAATTGCCCTTGGGCATAAACCTCAAGGGTTCTCCTCATTTCTGAACGAAGCCCATTTATAATGTGGTGAAGTTGATCTAGTTGAGAATAACCATGGCGAGGCCATTTGTGAATTAAGGAGTAGTATCAACCGATGGCAGCATCCAAGGGTTTGTGTGTTTCTAGTTTTTATCCTTGGATTTGCCTTCTTAAGTTGGACACTCTGGAGTATGTTTGATATTTATCATTAAACAATTCAAGCATGGTACTCCATCAACTGATTGATTCCTGCTCTAAGGATCGGTACTAATTCTCTACTTCTTTAATAAGTGTCCTTAGGAATAACTTATGTTTTTGCCACTCATTCTCTATGTTTTGCAAGGCACGTGCATCTTGAAAAGCTTAAAGATGGTTCTGTGGATTAGAGTTATATCCCCTTTTGAAGTAAGGAATATTGTTCATGTCTAGCCTTTTAATTTGACTATCCTTCACATGCCTTGTTGGAATTTGTATTGCCTCTACGATATTGAGCATACTTCAAGTAGCAAGCAAAGGCTCATCAAGGCCATGATCATGGTGTCTATGATGCCCTCTATTACCCCTTTGTTCATGATGATGTGCCTCTCTTGAATGTTCGTGCCTTTGATCATGCCTTGCTCAACGATCCCTTTAATCATTTCGATCCTGTCAATTATTTTGATTACCTCCATCATTGTCTCACCTCCTGTAGTTGTGGTTAAAGCCAGAAGAAGAAGAAGATGATGACGATGAAGGTGAAGAGGAAGAAGGATTAGCATCATCATGCTACCTACTACCCCCTCTTCAATGATCATGACCACAATCATGATCTTGTTTCTTGTCCACATCCCTGCCTTGACTTGTTCCCTTGGATCCTTCTTTGTCATTGGATCCATTGTTGCGAGAACCAGGATTGTGAATTGTGGACTGTAGGTTTTGGTTTTGACCTCCTTCATCGAAGTCAAAGAGAGGAATTTCACTGAATGGGAAACCCCCAAAGAAGGGTTCCCCACCATCCTTTTAGTATAGTAGGAATGGAAAATCATTAAATCCTTTTGCCTTCATAAATTCAAGAAGTTGTTCTAGCTGTCGATCCTATAGACATTGTGCCTCCGTGGAACGATAAATCCCTAGCATCACTATCTTGCGCAACATACTCAGCATGAAGTTCCTAGAGACCCCATTGTATAAGCATTTATTGAAGCATTGCAAGAATAGATTGATTGGGCGACAACACAATGTTGCCCTCCATGTCACGCCATCGTAGCTGTTCATCTTAATGTAGGATGAACGTGAAATTGGGTACATACTCATCAGGATGAGCATATACCACTCAATATTGTTGAGGCACTGGCAGATGTACTTCGGCAGACTTGGGCAGAGAATCGCTCCTATGAGAAAAAGACACTTTCAATTAGATAATAAAAATGCAGTGTGCTTTTAAATTTTGTTGTAGTAATTGTAAAATATGATATGAATCTAAGGTTCATTCCAACGATTTTGAATGATTTCCACTAAATCCTAGATAGTACACAGAACAACCAAAAGGTCCCCAACAGTGGCGCTAATGATGAGCAGTAAGGTAACCCTATGCCCAACCATACAAATCACACATGATTTGGTCGAATTCTATGGACCTATAGTTCTCTAGTGCACTAGTTCTTCTAAGAAGTAAAATGGGCGTTGAGAACGTTCATTGTCTTCTTAACTACATTGGTGAAGCTCAAGGATACGGTTTATGTGTAATTGAGGTACATGATTTTTATCATTTTATGTTTTATAAGTTTAATCGCCTACAACAAGAATGAAAGGTAAAGTAATTTAATATCTAATTCATTTACTGCTTAGCTAGCCTAACACAAGTACGCATCCCACTTTCTTGAACACATATAATGTTGTTGGGCTACCAAACGTTAAGCGTTGCTGGGTTACTAAGCACTATATGTATGCTTGAAGTGGTTGTGCTTGTGTTCATTAACAATTGAAAATTGATTGTTTAATTTAAATGCATTAAAATAAAGTGCATTAAAAGAAATATTAATCTATTGTCAATGCTAAAAGGATTGTTAAAAGGGTTTGTTTTTATTCCAGTCACACTGCTGCACTTAGGTACATCAGTGCTTGAACAAAAATCTGTACACACTTAAACTCTTGTTGCAGGCACTCAAAAAATATTCTAACTCTAGAGAAAACAGAACGCAAGAACTTCGCTAACCATGACAAAAAAACTGATATGAAAATCGTGAGCCAGGCACTATATTTATAAGCTAGCATATACCCGCGATATTGGATATCCAACATTGTGTCTTGGGCTCTGACATTGGGTATTCGATGTCGAGGCTCCAATATCAGAGCATGCGAAAACATGATTCATCACTAACGGATAAAAAAGAATGCTTAGCATAGTGGTAAACTTAGAAGGTTAACCCCATATACAAGGAAAACTAAAAAGCTTAAAAAAAGAAATATCCCAATCTTGTATCTTATAGCATGAGTTTTATTTCAATTCATAGTAGAATTAGAGGCTTTACAACAAACTTGAATACAGTAAGGGGTAGTATTTAAGTTATGTTTAGTTTACTCTTAATAAAAGAAAACTATAATCTACAAAGTGGGCATTAATAATTTGACACTAAATATTAGGAAGAGATTTATAGAAGTTTATGTAGTGCTACCTAGTAGAATTGAACTCGTGACTTGGGGTTACCAAACCAAGACTCATGTCACTAGGCTAACACCTCATTGTTAATAAACTTGTGATTTGTCTTGAAAGAGATAGTGCTTTAGAATATAACTAAAAGCTTTGATAGCAAGAATAAAAAGATAAGCACCATGAAATAATTGTAATATAAGTACACTCTAAGATATATAGTCCAATTAGAACTTGTAACTCAGTATTGCTTACCTACCAAAATTCTACCCATGACTTAGAGCTTTTAAATCAAAAGTCTTACCACTAGGCTAACACCTCATTGTTATGGCCTTGCCACTGGGATGTTGGAACCTTAAAATAATTGTAATATAGGTACACCCTAAGATATATAGTCCAATTAGAACTTTTATAACTCAACATTGCCTACCAGAATCAAACCCATAACATGGAGTTCAAATCAAGAGTCTTACCACTAGGCTAACACCTCATTGTTATACAACCTTGCCTAATTGATCTTTGAAAAGTAATAACAAAAGAATAACTTTTGTTGATGCATATAACATTCTAACATGAAAAATAAAAGAAAGACCCAAGGTTAATACAACTAATAAAAAAGGGTCATTCCATCCTATCATACGTTTTTTTTTTACATAATCTAATTTTAAAACAGAGTATACTACTCTTTAAGGAGGAAAAAAAAACTTTAAAAAAAACTATTCATGTAACAACGTTGCCCCGACGTTGCTCGGCACCCCGAGGAATTCACAAAGATCCAATGGATCTGGGGCGGAAGACCTGGGGAATACGCCTCCAAGCAAGCAAGCAACTCACAAGTGTGTGCAAGCAGAAGCATAGCTTCTGAATGCACACGACCACACACCTCATGGAGGGAAACCAACTCCAAAACGAGAACCATATAAACAAACGCATACACACAACCTTGTAGACAACACCGGTGAGAGGGAAGACCATGCACCTACAAGGGAAGGTGCCTCACCCCCAGACCCCTCACGATCTGGTACAAGGTGTGGCCTGGCACCACAACAAAACTATCTAGTCTTGGTTGCCTACATATCTACGACCGCCGTAAAATTAGGGCCATGTAGTTCTCCACGGGGAAGAGGGGAATGAAGAGGACTTAGAAGAGAGTGCAACAGGAGAGTGTCCTATTGCTAGCTTGGTACCACCAAGCCGGGGTGGGTTTTGTAACACTTGAGAGCCACCCAAGGATGCCTCAGAGTGTTCCATGATCCCCGAATCATGGGGAGAGCCCAAGCAATCCACCAGTTGGGACATCTCTCACAATCCTCCCCCACATAAAGAAGCGACGTCCTCGGAGCGGAGCCTAGGATATCTTCGAGTGTACACTTCTACATGGGTTTGGAACTCCGTCAATTTCGGGGTCCGTCAACTCCTTGACGCCAAGCTTGAAGGAAGGTACCAACCCCAACACCTGATACGTCCTTCGATCCAATGCCTTGCATGAAACACAAGGGCAATTGGAGGAAGCCGAAAGACATCCCTTCTCTATACGAGTGGGAGAGTCCAACCCAAAGGCCCAACGTCTCTAAGGTATCCCATAGATCCGTCCCTTATGAGGGTCTAGAGATATCTTCTTGCATAAGGTATGGGTGATATCTCATCTTATGCAAGAAGACATCTCATCTTCCACAAGTCCCGCCGAGTTCTCTGTGAATGGCATCTCAGCACCCATTGATTTTT